>BPTQ01000007.1:120680384-120727363 GCA_019973895.1 Chrysanthemum seticuspe
TACGACCTTGGTTCGGTTTAGGTTTTACTCCAAAAGTTTACCCAAAAGACTACTCTCTACAACTGAAAAATTCGGATTCTATATATAAGATTACATGTGCGACGGCGTCACCTTATGATTTGTGACGCCGTCGTGTCGCCGTCATTAGGGTTTCGTCTTGGCCAAGTTAATCTTGCGACGGCGTCACCTTATGCTTGTGACGCCGTCCTCTTTAGCTTCTGACGCCGTCTGGATTGAATCTAGGCCGTCTGAGTTGCGACGGCCTACTCTTTTCAAGCCCGACGCCGTCCTCCAAAAACTAGCAATTTCTCTTCTGTGTCATCACAAATTCCTCCGACGGCGTTGCAGATTAAGCAGTGACGCCGTCCCCTTGTAATTTAGCAGCTTGAGTGTCTCGATTCTTGACTGGCCATTTTCTTCATATATCGGTGCCTTTTCGTCCAAATAAGTGTCATTACAGCAGTTTGCCTTCAAAAGACCTAAAAAGTGAAAAGGAACAATATTAAGCAGTAACGAATACAAAAGTGATCAAATAAGGGCTTAAACGAACCCTCAAAAAGGTACATTTTAAAACCTTATCAGGTATAATGGAGGACCTTGCTCTCTATGACAACGAAAGTTGGAATGACCCCCGTGAGTTGCCCAAAACCATTAAGGCAATCTCCTTGCCTCCAATTGACTCACAATCTTCCGACCGTAGGATGATCGAACTTGAAGATCAAGTTAAATTCCTAATGAGTTCCTACGAAAATCCTAAGTCTTCACACCATGTGAACAAAGTTTCTTCCTCGTGTGAGCCGTTTTGTGATCTTCACAACACGCGCACTTGCACCCGATCCCCCGAACATGCTTCCGTTGACTACGCATCCTCGCGTATTAATGGAACGGGAGGAAGATTCCCTACAATACACGGACCTAGGAGTTTCAATGAAACCCGAGAAGCATGGAAGGGCAAGCCCGACTTCTATTGGGGACAAACCAAAGAATTCACTTCCAATGATTTTTCATGGCCCCCATCCCACGGTCCTAACCAACAAAACATTGAGGGGATGTTTCAACACCTAGTCGCATCCCAAGAAGCTCAAATAGCTAAGCTCTCGGACCGTTTTAACCAACAACAAGCCGAGATGGATAGAAAGATAGATAACCTCTTGAAATCCATGACCAATAGTGATAAGAAGGTTAATGCTATCTCAACCCCCGAGCCTTCTGGTGTAGAGATTAAGGACCCAAGTAAGTTAGCTAAACATGTCCAATTTGTCAATACCATCACCTCAGTAAAACCTAATGGAACAAATGACGAAGAGGACCATATACTTGAGGATAATGAAACAATCGAGGAAGTAGATGAAGTAGACAATAAGTATTTCAATAAGTTTCCTACGGAAGAAGAGCTATCTCGCCACCCTCACTTAGTGCGTGACCTTCGTCACATGTATGTTAGGAAAAGCCCTAGAATCAAGTTTGGGAACCCTTGGAATCTTAACATACCATGTTGCATAGGACACCTTTTCGTGGCAAAGGCCTACATTGATAGCAAATCCCCAATCAACATAATGACTAGCACCTACTACAATTGGGTAATGAAGAAGCCTATTCCAACTAGGCAAGACCCCGATAATCCTAGGGATAGGTGCAATTTTCTTGGTATAGTTAAGGGATTGCCCGTTTATGTAGGTAGTTTCACGTTTCCTACGGACTTCATAATCGTGAATGATATTAGTACGGCCATAGATCCTAGCTTGTCCCACGTTATTCTAGGAAAACCTTTCATAGAAAGCACCGGGATGACCTATGACCCCTCGTTAGGAATACTGCGATTCAAAGATGAGACCGATGACATAGCTTACTAAATGCCATTTAGGATTGAGAAGTTTTCATCACTCTCTAATGATGAAAAGGAACTTAAACTATCGGTCTATTATAGGAACGAGGAGGATAAAGAAAAAGGAGTAGATTATGTTATGGATAAGATTTTTGGATTCTATAAGGATTGCTTGAACCTAGGACCGAAATATAGGACCGAGTGGGGAGAGGACGAACTCTTAGAGAGGTGCATCATAGGGCACTTCTACAACATGGAATCCCCCAATAGAGACCGTCATGAGAAAAAATGTGACGGTAATGAAGTTACGTAAGGGCACGACTACGAGTTTAGCTACAAGACTCATAAATAAAGAAAAGCGCTTCGTGGGAAGCAACCCATGCTTAATTGTTTGCTTGTTAGTGTCATATATCTTTTATTGATCGTTTATTCTCATGTTTAAATTTGTAAAAATGATTTATTTTGTTTTTAACCTCGTCTTAATTGCATATAAATGTATTTTACATAAAGGATAAGTGTAGGGAGGATTACACACGTTTTCAAAAGAAACGTAAACATGAGAATAGAAATTAATTAAAAGATATATATGTGTGTTTGTTCGAGTCAAATGCTTGTATCGAGTCATAATGGATGTTTTGCAGAAATTTTTCTAGATTCTAAAGATGAAAATTTTCCAGAATTTTTTCCAGAAAATCGCAGACCAGTTTTTGTCAGGATAACCTGACGGCGTCAGGATCACAACCTGACGGCGTTAGGAAGGAGTAAAAACAACAGATTACTTTTTTCTCATTTTCTGAGCTACTTATAAATTTTTGGAATTTTCCAGGTCTTAATTTTCCAGAAATTCTGTAAACATCCATTCCACAAGCATTATATCCTAGTTTAGTAGAGTCTTATATATATTATTACCGCCGATTTTACGCGAAGGTTTTGTTTGTTTTCTTCAAGTGTGCAGTTTTTATTTATCAAGAAGAAGAAACAAAAGATTGGAAGGAGCTTTTCACGCATACATTTTTCTTGGAAAGGATTTAACCACTACTTCATACACGGATCCTACCGAGCTAATCAGGGGAGTACTAGTTTCTTTCGTTTTTAATTACCTACCATTATCATAACTTTGATACTTTCGGGGAACATTGGGGACAATGTTCAGTTTAAGTGTAGGGAGGGAAAATAAAACGGGAACTTTGAAACTATGCTTATCCTTGATTATTTGCTTTGTCCAATTATAATTGTGTAATAAACCATGAGAAAATGTCGGTTAGGGTAATTTTGGCACCAAATTTAAAATTTTTCATGACATATAGGAGTGGGCCATTAGTCTTAACAAAAGCGTCTCAAAGATAGGAAGTTACATGACTAGCACAAAAAACCCTTTACCACCCAAATTCCACCCAAAATGTGAGGATCACCCTTAGATTAGTAGGAATTAAAGCATTCATCTTTAATGCTTAGAGTGTAAACCGGTAGTATAATAGATTCTAGAACTTGTTTTGTGATGCATCCCGAGATCGCTAGTAAGACTACACTTGTGTAGTTAGGAATAACTAAATGATTAGAGGCATTAGGATAACCCTTGTTTGATACCCGTAATATATTTACTTATTCCACATCGGTTGAGTAATTCTCCCACACCTTTGCGTTGTACTCATCTTTAGTACAAGATACCCCTAGTTAACCCCTCAGAGCCTATCCTTTTCGCGGTTCTCGTGATGTTTCAGTTTTTCCGGAATATCAATGAAGAGCATTGTTTACACCCCACCCCCAAATATACACCCAAATCACCTTAGCCTACCTTGTATGCACTCACTTTTAGTGCATTATTGTTATCACCCTAAAAACCCTTAGTTCAATTATCTAGTTGCTTGCATGAGTTGCTAAGCCGAGTCATATCCTTTGTACACAGTTTTGGGACGATTGGGACTCATGGGAGAAAGTTAAAGTTTATGAAATGACTGGAAGGGAACGTTAAATTCCCTTATTTGCGTAATAACGTACCCCAAGTGTTTTGATCTTTTCAATTCGGGTCAAATTAGTGTTAGAGTAATAAAAAATCAAGTGTAGGGATGTACCTATAAATCCCTATCATTTTGATGTTACCGTAGAGGATGGTAGAGTAAAAGTGTATGAAAAAAAATCGAAAAAAAATAGAAAAAGAGAAAAGAAAAAAAATAGAGTGTTCAAAAAAAAAAAAAAAAAAAAAAAACATACGGGCTACCATCCTACATCTATCCTTTAAATTTATGTTTGTTTGTTTCAGTTATCTTGACTTTGCAACGCCATTCTTCGTATGCTTGTAACATAGAGATTTTTTACTTGCCACCACTAAATAGCCTATCCCACCAAACCCTTTGTTTCCCTACCGTAAGCCTAACATTACAAACCTTTAAAGACCTCTTTGATAGTCTTTCCTAGGTGCTTACGCCAAAGCGATGTAGGTTTGATCTATTCTCAAGCCTATGGTAATCTATGTGCTAGGACCGGTTAATGAGTGTTTATCTTCCATTTCCAACTTGTTATATTTCATATACACCCGAGAGAGATGTGAGTATCCAAACACCCCATGTGAGGTGCTAGTATGTAATTTCCGTGCTTGTTATGACATTTGCAGGGCTTATATGTGTTGTGGACTGTTTTAAACCAATGCTTCATGACCTCTAACTTATAAATTAATTGGCTAAAAGCACATTTGCTTGAGGACAAGAAAATACCAAGTGTAGGGATATTTGATAAGGTTTTAAAATGTACCTTTTTGAGGGGTCATTTAAGCCCTTATTTGATCACTTTTGTATCCGTTATTACTTAATATCGTTCCTTTTCACTTTTTAGGTCTCTTGAAGGCAAATTGCTGTAATGAAACTTATTTGGACGAAAAGGCGCGGATATACGAAGAAAATGGCCAAAGTCAAGAATCGAGACACTCAGGCTGCTGAAATACAAGGTGACGGCATCAATGCTTAACTGCGACGCCGTCGGAGCATTTTGTGACGGCACAGAAGCCAAATTTCTTATTTTCAAGTGACGGTGTCAGGCTTTAAAAGAGTAGGCCGTCGCAACTCAGACGGCCTAGATTTGATCCAGACGGCGTCATAAGCTGAAGAGGACGGCGTCACAAGCACAAGGTGACGCCGTCGCAAGACTAACGTGGCCATGACGAAACCCTAATGACGGCGACCCGACGGCGTCACAAATCATAAGGTGACGCTGTCGCATATGTAATCTTATATATAGAATCCGAATTTTTTAGTATTTGTGTGTAGTCTTTTGGAGTAAAAACCTAAACCGAACCAAGGCTATCTTGTACAGTATTTTAGTGTTCCAAACCCTATCTTACATCAAGATAAGTGTTTTACTTCATTAATTCAATTATGTCTTTAATTATTTGTGTGTATGCTTGCATGTTCTCCATGTCCGGCTAATTTACTTGTGTGTTTGCTTAGGAAATATGAAACTTAATTATTAAATATTGATTGGTTGTCCCTTATCTTAATTGATTAATGATCTAGTAATGCGATAGGTCACTCGTTGTATAATTAATGCTTGATTAATCTTTGTGAACCTTAGGCTGTAGCACTTAGAGCGGTTGTAGGCTAAACCATCCAAAGAGGGCCTTAGAGTTAGAGTTTATAATCCTTAGAGGGTTTTGTAGACGAGACCCTTTGGTAAGTTCAAAGAGTTAGGAATAAACGCATACCCTATGACTTTAGACACACAACGCGATTAAGAATAAGGACGTGACAATTCAACCATCAATAGGAGATAATTAAGGAGTAATAAAACCTAAGTGAACACATCTTTAAACTATCATACGAGCACACAATAATTAGACATAGACTACATACACCTAGATTAGATAATTAGATAAGTAGAGTAATCGGTAGAAATACCAACCCCCAAATCCAAACCCCGAGATTCGTACCTTTCCATTTCCTAAAAAACATAAAAAAGATAAAAAATAATCTTCCTCCACCCCAACCTTAGTGTAGTAACTTCTCACTAGCATTCCTATTCCCCTAGAGAACGATATCAATACCCGTGGCTTACCCTAATACTACACTACAACGATTAGGTTCACTGCCTCGGGTGTTATAAAACTTGCTCGAAGAAAAGGAAGTTCCTTTGACCCTGAAGGACGCGTGTAGCGTTATCAAAAGCCAAAGCTGACATTGGAGTCTTTATTGGATACTGTGAAAATTCTAAAGGTTACCGGATCTGGAATCGTCGTACAAAGCAGGTTATGGAAATGATTCATGCAAATTTCGATGAGCTTACTGATATGGCTTTTGAGCATAACAGCTTGGAACCCGGTCACAACCGTTTAAACTTCCCTCAAACCCCATCATCAGCTGAACCAAGCCCCCATCTTACTCGTCAACAAATGGAAAAGCTATTTGCTCCGCTGTTTAGTGATGACATTGATGAACGTTCTCCAGGTGTATCCGATGTTTCCGCTGCTCAACCTGATCTTATTCCAATACCTGATACACCTGCGACAACAACTACGGTTGAAGAAGCACCACCAGTTGACTCTACAACAACAGATGAACACACTGCATCCAACGACTCTGCACCAGCTGGTGATGTTCTTAATGAAGTACCCCCACCTGCAGATTTTGATCCAAATGCGTTCTTTAACCCGTTTGCTAATGAAACTGTTGCACCTGATGTTACGGAATCATCTACAAACCATTTAAATCCTCAAAATCTGCACAATGTATACCAACATCAACCCTCAACACATCGTTGGACAAAAGACCATCCTCTTGAAAACATAATTGGCAACCCGAATCAACCAGTCGTAACAAGACAACGTCTTCACACAGACGGTGAACACTGTATTTATGCACTTACTGTCTGCCAATCTGAGCCTAAAAACATTAAAGACGCAATGACAAAGGACAACTGGATTGAATCCATGCAAGAAGAACTCAACCAATTCAAACGTCTTGAAGTATGGGAACTGGTTGAAAGACCAACAGGGGTCTACATCATAGGTCTCAAATGGATTTAGAAGAACAAATTGGATGGTGAAGGGAACGTAATCAGAAACAAGTCACGTCTGGTGGCTAAGGGTTATAGACAGGAAGAGGGTATTGAATTTGAAGAATCATTCGCTCCGTTTGCTCGTCTTGAGGCTGTTCGGATCTTTCTTGCGTTCGCGGCTCATATGAATATAACGGTCTTTCAGATGGACGTCAAAACTGCTTTTCTGAATGGGCAACTGAAAGAAACGGTTTATGTCAGCCAGCCAGAAGGATTTGTTGATCCCGAGTTCCCGAACCATGTCTACAAACTGAACAAAGCTCTGTATGGACTCAAACAAGCTCCTCGGCCGTGGTACGATAAGCTATCATCCTTCCTCATTGCCAATAATTTTACCAAAGGTTCGGTCGACCCAACTCTTTTCATACAATATCACGGGGCACACATCTTAATTGTTCAAATTTACGTAGATGACATCATTTTTTGGTCAACACATAAAAAGTACTCAATCGCTTTTGCAAAACTAATGAAGAAACATTTTGAAATGTCCATGATGGGTGAACTTACGTTCTTTCTCGGACTGCAAGTTCATCAATCACTCCGTGGTATTTTCTTGAGTCAGTCCAAATATGCCCTTGAACTGCTAAACAAAGTTGGAATGCAAAACTGTGACACCTATGCAACACCAATGGCTCATACCAAGAAGCTAGACACTAATTTACACGGGAAATTGGTGGACCCTACCAAATACCGTAGTATCATTGGGTCTCTCATGTATCTAACAACCAGAAGGCCTGATATTGTTTTTCCCGTATATCTCTTCTCCCCTTATCAGTCGAGACCAACTGAAACCCACCTCTCTGAGGCTAAAAGAATCCTCCGATACATCAAGGGAACCATTAATTTGGGGATCTGGTATCCGAAGGATTCTGGTTTTGAACTAATAGCTTTTTCAGACGCTGATCACGCAGGATGTTTAGATTCACGGAAAAGTACGTCAGGAGCATTACAATTTCTTGGTGATAAACTGGTGTCATGGCAATCGAATTGTACATCGCTGTCCTCAACCGAAGCAGAATATGTAGCCATGTCGGCGTGTTGTGCTCAAGTCATTTGGATGAGAACACAACTCAAAGACTATGGTTACGTATTTGACAGAATCCCGATGTACTGCGACAATCGGAGTGCTATTGCGATCTCGTGCAACTCTGTTCAACATTCGAAATCAAAGCACATCGATCTTTGATATCATTTCATCAAGGACCACGTGGAACATGGTACTGTTGAATTATACTTTGTGGGTACTGAATACCAATTGGCAGATCTTCTCACTAAAGCCATAGCTCCTGCTAGGTTTAATGAGTTGGTCCACCGGATTGGTATGCGGTGTTTGACTCAAGAGGAACCGGATGAACTCTTAAAACATTCTTAAAACCAGTCAAATACCAAAACCTCTTTTGTAAATATTTTTCAAAAACAAAATACAAAAATATAAAATCTGATAAAAACAACAAAAATATTCTTCTATCTATATTTCTTTTAACATTGCAAGTACAAATCTTCCGTCATTACTTTAATCTTTCAAAATTCAGTATTTTTTCGATCAAGTGTTGAGGGGGAGAAAGCAAATATTTTTCGGTTTCATAAAACCTTGTACTTGCATGTTACCTTATCCCGATGGTTTCTTTAAATGGTGGTCACTTTTCTGGTTTACTGACACTCCTCGGACTAAAATTTATAAAACTTCAATATTTCTTAAGTCAAGGGGGAGTGTCGTCAAATTTCTTTCCAAACATCCGTCATTTGGTAACCAAAATGGAAGTTATGGGCATGGGATGTAAATGGTAAAGGTGGAGGGACTAATTGTGTCAAAATGCCAAAGTGTTTTTTAACAAAACACCTTCACCAAACCATTACTTCTCATTTATTACAACATTTAATATCCCAACCACCCAAATCCTACGCGTAAAACAAACATTGGTTTTGAATTTTAAACGAATCCAACGGTTAAAAATCAAGTTTGGGAGATTGTTGTGTTCTACGCGTAAGCTATGAACACAACTTCTTCATTTGTGTGTTTGTGGTTGAAATGATTGTGTAAAAACGTTTATCTAATCACTTTAAAACCATTTCCATCATTAAAACTCACCCAGATACACGAATTGAATGATTCTTGAAAACTAGGGTGTATGCGTGAATTGGATATTTTCTTGTGTGAACGTTTCTGGCTAATTAGTTGCTTGTTTGATGTTGTTCTCATGTTGAATTGATGATACCTAGGCTCAGAACTTACCTAGAAACACGAATTGCCCTTAAATTGGAAATTAGGGTTTATGTTCTTAAGATTTGGGTATTTTTGATTGACTTTGATTTTGATGTTAAAACTTGGATAGGACAACTCACTATGCTTCTTAGACTGACCAGAATAAGTTTGGTGCAATTGCTATGACTAGATAACTTACTCGTAATTCTTAAGCTTTAGGTTTTTAATTTTACGCGTAACCTGTTTCTACGCATAACTGTTTAATGAGTATTCATGGTTTGAACTGATAAAGATTGAATGTATGAGTTAAGATTGGTGATATGATGAACTTATTTCAGGTTTTCTACGCGTGAAAATTCAGAATCAAGGTTACTTGCCATCTACGCATAAGGATCACCTTACGCATAGCATGTTATGCGTAAGAGAAATCTTACGCGTAACGTTTACGCGTAAGGTTCTACATTGGGGACTACGCGTATCCTGTGAAGGATATGTGTAAATAGTAACCTCTGCGCATAAGGTTCACTCTTACGAGTAAGCCTTACGCGTAAGGTTCCATATACGCTTACGCGTAAGCTCTACGCATAAGGTCCTCTTTTCCAACGCGTAATATTTCTTACGCGTAAGTCAAGAACCTACGCATAAGCTTACGTTTACGCGTATAATCACTCCTGTCTACGCATAAGCTTGCCATTTCTACGCCTAAGCCTAGCTTTAACCTTAATTATGAATTGTTACGCGTGCAAACTTGTAAATAAATAAATCATAACGCCACGAAACCAATAATGTCACTAATAAGCTAAAATGTTTAATAAGTTGTGAAAAATAAGTGAAAACATTGACTTTAAAACTTGAAGTTAATTAACTCACGAAACTCTTCACGACGTCTTTGGACTATTGGACTAACAAGTGACATTGGACTCGTAACAATCATCGACATATCACATTCAATAATTAGACAATAAAACCATCTGTTGACTAATGTAATGTCTTTCGATATGTTGGTTCTTTTGGCTAAATATCTTTCAGATCACGACATGGACGCTCAAATGCAAAACGTGGAAGCACCAAACGTTCTCACCGTTGAAGATATCTTCCTGAATGGCTATCCGATGAAGATAGGAAAGAACAACCTTCGTGTTGATTTTGATACTCTCACCTGCTCTGAGTCTTCTTTTTTAATAGCTGTGGACATTCTGAAGAATCACCCTTATCAGAACATGCTCACCAATTCTGCTACAGTGCCGGAGATCTACATTCACCAGTTCTGGCATACAATGCGAAAGAACAAAGGTCAAAATGCTGTGACGGTGACGCTCAATGACAAACAAGTCACCATCACACCAGCAGACTTAAGGGCTGTTCTTCTCATTCCTGTTATCGAGCCAACCGAATACAATGCCACACCAACTGAAGAGGCTGTTCTGTAGTTCATGATCGACATTGGTTATGACGAAGCTACAGGAGTAATCACAAAGCATTCATACGTGGATCTTAAGAATATTCCTCAGCCATGGAGAACCCTCTACATTATCATCACCAAATATGTTTCTAGACGTGATAGTGGCTATGAGCATCCCAAGCTCATGGAACTACAGATCTTTTGGGCTTTGGTCAACATGAAACATATTGAAGTTGATGCTCTGATATGGGTCGACATGATGTCATTCCTCAAAAAGATTGGCTCCAAGATCCCATACATCAGATATACAAAATTGCTGATTCAAATAGCTCTAGGGTATAACCCTGATATCCCCTTGAGAACCAATGACCCCAACAATCACTCCATGTTGTATGAGCCTACACTCACAGTCAGATTTAAGGAATCTACAATAAAGAAACAGGGTGCAACGTTGCCAGATCACCTTCTAACTGATGCAGTCAAACAACTCTATTCATACAAAAGGTATCTGGTAGCAGTAGATGAAGGCAAAGTAGGTTTTCTTGATGATAAGTCCTCCGGTACACCTACTAGGAAAACCAGGAGAGGCAGTGCAGGAAGTCTTACAAGCACTGAGAGTCAGCGAAAGTTTCCTAAGAGATTACATATTCTCAAAAGGAAAGTTCCATCTAAGGAAGCTATTCCCATTCCTATTCCCAAGCCTGAACCGCAACAAAAGCTAGTGGATGAAAGCTCTGAGGATACTGAATCAGACAAAGTGGTCTTCTACTCTGAAACTCCAACCGATGACACTCAAACAGTAGCAAAACCTCCCAATCCAAAAGCAGATAAAGGAAAAGGGGAAACTCCTGTGCTTGAGCATGATAAGGAAAGTTCTGAAGAAGAACCAGTTGATGAGGAAAGAGAATATCAAAAGAAGTTGAAGAACCTCAGACTCAAATATTTTGCCGATGAATTCATAAAGGATCAAACTCGTGGCCCCGGAGGGTCAAGTGGTGGAACGCAAGCCACACCAGTTTCCAATGCAGTTAATCAACCCGATAAGGAAACTGGTACCACCACCCACGAACAACAACAAAGGCAGATAGAGGATTCCATCAACTATGACATAGAGGAACCAGACATGGAAAAGACTGAGAAAACTCCTGGTGATGATACTAAGACTAATGAAACGGCTAAGTCTGGAAATGATGAAGATCTTGATTATGATACTTTTCTTCTAGACAGTCCCGCACGCTCCAAGGAGGAAACTTCTGAGCCACCTAAGGACCTGGAGTTACCTCACGTCTCCTCATCATCAGACTCGTCTTCTCACTCTTCACCTCCACCATCCAAAGGAACAACAAGATCCACATCTAAATCTGTGAAGAAACCAACTGACTCTTGGATATCCCGGGCTAAAACCAAGATTGTCAAAGCTTTCAAGCAGGTCAGGAAGAAAGACGTGACCAACAAGAAGTTGAATCAACTAGCTGACAGTATCAATCTTATAAATGACGAGATAGACAAGATGTCAAATGAAAGGGAGTATATCCAGAAGTTCATGCAACGAGATGTCCAAGGGGAACTGAACGAAATGATTAGGGGCTACACTCACAAGTTCCTACTCGACACTGTTCCTGGAGTTACACGGGAGATGTTCACCAGACAGCTCTATCCAAATCTCATGAAATTGGTCAAGCAAACAATACAATCCACTCCGGTTACAATGACGATCAATCCAATGGAGCCTGCATTTCTCTCTGATGCAGAGTTGATTTCCATGTTGGTGCTACAAATGTCTCAACGACCTGCAACTTTCACCTCTGATGAAAGTAAACTATTTGAGGCACTACTGGAATATCAACTCAAGACTTCATCCAAGGAGCAAGCTGAAAGGCCTAAGCGTCCAAGAGACGATGATGATAAGGATAAAGATAAAGAGCCTAAACGCCCGAAGAAAACTGGTGAATCATCCTCAATGCAACCTCTACCCCAAAGGACTCCTGCTCAACAACGATCTCCTTCACGCTCTTCTGCTGACAAACCTCGGGACTCTGAGTCACCACCCCAGACAGAGAAAACTGGTGATTATTTCGAATACACTGGTGGTGACGATGAGGAAGTCCCTGAGCCCCAACAACAAACAACCTCTCCCGCTTCATCAAAGAAACCAGCATCCTCATCTAGGCCAAAGAAGAAAAAGAAAACGTCTAAGGCTGATGTCGTCTCATGGCTAGACGGAGATGACACAGAGTATGAATGGTTCTCTACACTAGTTAATGCTACTCCCACTCTAACTGATGATCCAGATATGGTAGAAGGTCGTACGTTGGAGCATGCTAAGTTACTGCAAGAAAAGTTTCGAGTGAAGAAGATGACGAAATCAGAGTTGAGACGAATCAAGAATGAAGCCTTTCAACTACTCAAAGACAGCTCGGAAAGTGCTATTGAAGTTGAATATCACCTTGAAAACATAGCACGAGCCATGTCTAACAACATTGATTGGCTCAATCCTGAAGCAAACATCGACTTCACCAGAAGAGACAAGGCTCCATACTACACCGACTGGTCTAGACCTCTACCAACAATTGGCCAACCAGATCAACCTAAGATTCCATTCCGCTACTTCTTCAACAATGACCTGGAATTTCTTCTACACGGTAGCGATGGTTCAAAGAAATACGCTACATCACTTACACTTCCGTTCCCGGCAGCCATATACTCCAACTGCATAGCCATCGAGGAAAAGGCTACTCACATGTTTTCTAACAGTGTTGAACAGTATGAAATTGATGCAATGTATGGGATTCACCATTGGCCGGAACGTCGAAGAATCTACTACAAAAGCTGCCAGGTTCAAAAATCTAAACATGAAGTGTACAGTGATAAAGGGATCATTGATGTTAAGCATGTAGCTCTTTCATCTAAATGGGATTACACCTTCCTCAAGAATATCGTGGTCAAAAGACAAGACGAAAGGGACTATGAATACTGTGAAGCGGACTTTCAGAACTTGTCTCTCAACGATATTGAAGATCTGTATCTTGCCAAGGTACAAGGAAGAATGAGACAATTCTCGACTGAAACTCAACGTGAATACATCAAGTCCTTGCTCATCTTCATCAGAAGCATAGTGATCCAGGAACGTGTAGAAGATTTACAACTTGCTGTTGAATCGTATCAGACACGTGTCAACCTCACAAGACCTCAGCTAGAACTTCCTGACATCAACCATCTTCCACAATACACTCTCATCAGCAAACCGTTTGGAGTAGTTTACCGCAGTGAACTACAACGCAACTGCTTGATGACGTGTAAAGATCTTCATAAGTTTAGGGATCACACACTGAAGAAAGTCAGGGATGGCTTGGCTTATAGGTTGAAGGTGATACATGAAGGCATTGGGTCACCAAAGCGATGGAATTCTCAAGAGAGATGGGATGTTAAGAGGATCATCACTCGGATCGATGAAAGGTTGTACAGACTGGACCAGTTCAGAACTCTGGAAAGCTTCGTAGGTGGTCATCCCAGGATTACTCTCACAGGCTATTCACGCCTAGCTATCATTCCTGGAGACATTGCTGGACTACCTGGTACCCCTTAAGCAGTTTCATTTTCTATATTGATTTGGATGTGTGATTATTTAATGATTATGGCTTGTGCACACATAACAGTGTACAACCCGTTCTTGTAATGAAAGGACCCTGTGGTACGTTTCAGTGCCACAATCCTTATAAAAGGAGCGAAAGCTTATTACTTTTGAGTAAAACTTATCAAAACTTTCATTTTTCAAAGTTTTGCTCAAAAGAACAAGTACTTCCCCTTACGTTTTCAAAACCTCAAAAGTTAGTATTACTTGTTGAGGGGGAGTATTTGCTAAAATATTTGTTCAACAAAATGTTCTTCGTGGAAATCTTCCGACAAAACTCGAAATGGTCATATTTAATATCAAAACGTTATCAAAAATAACATTTATATGACATTTTTGAGGGGGAGAAAATTAATGTGATAAGAAATATGTTTATTTGCTATTGAATCTTCGTGTGATAAGACTTAACCCATGAATTGACGAGCTCTAAACTGTCATAAATCAAAAAGATTTGTCTTCCTAGACTTATCCGAGTAGATTGTACCTATTCGAGGAACTCTTGATAGACATGAACGTTGACGGGTTGGACAACCTTTCGAGGTTTGTCCACACCTTCAAGGTAGTTACTAGAGTTAGTTGTCACCTAAAAGTTGTCAATGTACCTCTTTAACTATGCAACGTAACCGTGTCTCGCGGGGGATTGTCTATCTTGAGTCGATCAATTCAAAAGTGCGCGCTCTTCTCTCACCGTGCAGATTTCTGTCTAAACACTTAAGCACGTGTGGAGGGGGAGTATTTCTACAAAAAGATAAAACTCTCATAGTGGTACAAAATGTTTTTCATTCACAAACACTTTGAGAGATTTTCAAGAAAATGGTTTTATGGCAGCATAGGTTAGTCATGGAGTTATAAGGTGACTAAGCTTAGGAATAACCGTCCTATGATCCGCCAAAGCCGGAGGGATCTACCCGAGGACATCACAAATAGTTAGTACTTAGAAGTCCTTAGGTATGATTATAAAAGGGAGAATATGAGAATAGGAGAAAGAAGGAGTTGAAGAATTAAAAAGAAAAGCAAAGAAAAGGGTGAAAAGAAATAGCCCTCCAGATTATTCAACTTAGGGCATACACCGGGTTCAATTCATATGCTACTGGTTGTCACTTGATGACGCCAGTATTGAAGATTAAAAGTCGTCATGGACCCAGTGACGCATGCACTAAACCTTCTTAGCCACTCAAGTTTCTCTCAACAGAAGCTTGTTTCATTCTCACAGGGAACCCTACATAATCTATCGGCTTTCTCTTAGAGATTGCTGGTATTGAATAAGGAGACCCTCTCCCTAGTCTTCGCTCAGGAAAACCAAAGCGCACTATTGAGTCTAGAGCCACGAGATTCATCAAAAGATCTCTTAGGTACACTTGACATTTTATCACTTGTCGTTCAACAATAAGGACACAAGTGATACCTTATCGTGTCCTTCACAGATCTTAGCAATATGTCAGGAACATTTATGAGAGGTTCACAATTGTGATCCTCAGTGATTGAATGGAAACTCCTGTCAGGGTCAACATCAAACAGCCCTGACAGCAGGTCACTTCGGTAAGTCCCCGTGGATTACGCTTAGTGTGTCTCAAACGGTCTACAGTCGTGAGGTGATGCTTCGTTGTACCTCAGCGACTCATCTGAACTGTAGGTGTACTTCGGCACATCGCGTTATCTCACTTGTGGGACTCCTGTTCAGGAACAGCCTTTGTGAGAATTAGAGTTGTGTTTTCACACTATGCTGTTAACACTCTCGAAGTTCAAACTTGTAAGTGCTGGAATCCGCTTATCACTAACCATTCTTATGTTTTCTTCTTATGGAAGCTCTGGAGCGGACTGATCATGCAGATTCTTCACATGCTCATACCAACAACATCACTAATGGAAGTTCTCTCAAGAGGCAGCACAAAAGTCAGAATGATCCTTCGTCAAGTCAAAGAATCTACAAAGTTTAAAGACTAAGAGAACTTCATCAATACTGAAATCCAACGTCATAGAGCGTGTGAGCATGTTGAAGAAAGACGTGGAGACACTGGAGCAACGAAGCAGACCTGATGCAGACAACAACAACATACTATCACTACCATCACAAAGAACAAAGATCAAAGAACAAAGAATATGATGACGTCAAAGCTGAACTTTTCAAAGGAAACAATTTCTCTACACTGGGAAGATTGTTCGAATCAAGGGAATTCTTCTCACAAGAAAGAAGAATGTCAGAAGACGTCAAAGCTACTATTACTTCAGCACCTTCAACGTTTATATTATCAATCACTAAAACTTAGGGGGAGATTGTTGGAATCACTCCTAAACCATATTTCAAGTGTTAGTAATTAATATGTAATAGTTAGCTTAATATGGCTTTTATGTTAGTAATCATGCCAAGGCTTATGTAGAAAGCCCATGAGCCTTGGCCCAAGCCTATAACAAGGGAAGGTTGCTAGAAGTGTTGCCCTAGCTCCTTGCCCTATAAATACTCTTGTATAACCCTCACTTGAAGGTTGGTTGTTCACTTTCATTATTTACCTACGCATAACCTTTCTTCATTTTCTTATTCGTGTGTTTGTGATTGTGTTCATCCGATCTGTTCTTATCTATTTCTTATATTGATGCTTGTGTTACTATAATGGGAACCTAACAGAAAAAGTGATGTAACGAATGTTGAACCTTTAAGTACTTTGAATGTTATGTTTAAAACATCTTGTGTTGGTTGTCGTAAAAGCATGTTTTCTGGTTGTCATGATAAAGGTGTTTCTAATTCTATCTTATCACGTAAGCGAAACAATAGAAAACAGAATACCTCTAGGCCCACTAATGCTTCTAAGTCTGTGCTAGGTAAGCCGCCTTCTAGTGCTCATGCTTTAATCATTGATGTACCCACATAACTCACTTCACCTCCTAGGAAGAACTTATCACCTAGTACATTCACTAAGACCAAAGCTAAGACTAGTTGGAGATGGCAGAAATGGTTACATAATACACTTGGCTTTAAATGGATACCTAAAATCATAAATATGTGTGTTTCAACTATAACTGCATCGGAACCCTCTAACTCTTCGGGTTCCACATCTACTTCTATTCCATTTGTGTCGTCTATGTGTAATGCAGGTGATACAGATCATCCTCTGAGTTGTTGATAGGGATGTTCCCGACACATGACAGGCAATCTTAAACTATTATCAAACTTTGTTTCAAAGTTCATTGGCACTGTCAGATTCGGGAATGATCACTTCGCCGCTATCATGGGCTTCAGAGATTACATTAATGGAAACATCGAAATCAGCAGAGTTTATTATGTGGAAGGTCTCGGTCACAATCTCTTTTCAGTCAGTCAATTTTGTGATGGAGATTTGGAAGTTGCTTTTAGGGAGAAAACTTGTTTCATTCGTGATCTACAAGGAAACGATCTTATGTCTAGTCAACGCACATCAAGTCTTTACACAATCTCAATGCAAGACATGATTGCTTCTTCTCCCATCTGTCTACTTTTTGAGGCAACATCTACAAAATCCTGGCTTTGGCACCGTCGTCTCTCACATCTAAAATTTCAAACCATAACCAACCTTGCACGGTTCAAACTTGTTGAAGGTCTCCCACGATTTCGGTATTCTAAAGATCATCTATGCTCAGCTTGTGAACAAGGAAAAAGCACTCGTGCTCACTTTCCTTCAAAAGTGGAACACAACTCACAGCATGTGCTTTATCTTCTTCACATGGATTTGTGTGGCCCGATGCGTGTGCAGACGATTAATGGCAAATGTTACATTTTGGTAATTGTGGATGACTACTCCAGATGAACTTGGGTTTATTTTCTTCGAAGTAAAGATCAAGCTCCACAGATGATCATCACCTTCCTCACGAAAATTCAAGTTCAGCTCCGGAACACAGTCAGACAAATCAGAACACACAAAGGAACTGAATTTGTGAATCAAACTCTTCGTGATCATTATGAGAAAGTAGGAATTTAGCATAAAACATCAATTGCACGAACACCAGAACAAAACGGAGTTGTTGAAAGACGAAACCGTACGTTAATGGAAGCTGCAAGAACGATGTTGATTAATGCAAAACTTCCAGCTTACTTGTGGGCTGAAGCCATCTCTACTGCATGCTACACTCAAAACCGTTCAATGATTACTATACGCCACAACAAAACACCTTACGAGCTTATCCACAACCACAAACCGAACCTCAAACACTTTCATGTCTTTGGATCCCTTTGCTATCCAAATAATGATTGTAATGACTTTGAAAAGCTCAAGGCTAAAGCTGACATTGGAGTCTTTGTTGGATACTGTGAAAATTCTAAAGGATACCGGATCTGGAAACATCGTACAAGGGAGATTATGGAAACGATTCATGTCAAATTCGATGAGCTTACAGAAATGGCTTCTGAGCAAAACAGCTTGGAACCCAGACATAACCGTCTAAACTTCCCCCAAACCCCATCATCAGCTGAACCAAGCCTACAACTTACTCGTCAACAAATGGAACAACTATTTGCTCCTCTGTTTAGTGATGATATTGATCAACGTGCTCCAGATGTATCTAATGTTTCCGTTGCTCAACCTGATAATAATCCAATACCTGATACACCTGAAACAACAACAACTGTTGAAGAAGCACCTCCAATTGATTCTACAATAACAGCCGAACAAACCGCATCCAATGACGCTGAACCAGGTGATGATCTTCTGAACAATGAAGTACCCCCACCTGAAAATTATGATCTAAATGCGTTCTTCAATTTATTTTCAAATGAAACTGCCACACCTGATGTTGCGGAATCATCTACAAGCCATTTGAATCCTCCTAATCTGCAAAATGTATATCAACATCAACCCTCCACACATCGTTGGACTAAAGACCATCCTCTTGTGAATATTATTGGAAACCCGAATCAACCAGCTGTAACTAGACAACGCCTTTAGACAGACGGCGAACATTGCATTTATGCACTTACCGTCTGCCAAGATGAACCCAAAAATATTAAGGAAGCCATGACATATGACAACTGGATTGAATCCATGCAAGAAGAACTCAATCAGTTTAAACGTCTTGAAGTATGGGAACTGGTTACAAAACCAACTGGAGTCTATGTTATTGGTCTCAAATGGATTTGGAAAAACAAGCTAGATGCTGAAGGTACGGTTATCAGAAATAAGTCACGTCTGGTGGCTAAGGGTTATAGACAAGAAGAAGGGATTGACTACGAGGAATCATTTGCACCAGTTGCTAGACTTGAGGCTGTACGGATTTTTCTGGCATTCGCGGCTCACATGAACATCACGGTCTTTCAGATGGATGTCAAAACTACTTTTCTAAATGGTAAACTGAAAGAAACAGTCTATGTTAGTCAGCCAGAAGGATTTGTTGATCCAGAGTTCCCTAATCACGTCTACAAACTGAACAAGGCTCTTTACGGTCTCAAACAAGTCCCTCGGGCGTGGTATGATAAGTTGTCATCCTTTCTTATCTCTCATAATTTCGTCAAAGGATCGGTCGACCCAACACTATTCATACAATATCACGGGGAACACATTTTAATCGTTCAAATTTATGTGGATGACATCATTTTTGGATCAACACATCTAAAGTACTCAAACGCTTTTTCAAAACTTATGAAAAAACATTTTGAAATGTCCATGATGGGTGAACTTACGTTCTTTCTAGGACTGCAAGTTCATCAATCACCCCATGGTATTTTCCTGAGTCAGTCCAAATATGCTCTTGAATATTTAAACAAAAATGAAATGCAATACTGTGATACCTATGCCACACCAATGGCACATACCAAGAAACTGGACGTTGATTTACATGGGAAATTGGTTGACCCTATCAAGAACTGAAGTATTATTGGGTCTCTCATGTATCTAACAGCCAGTAGACCCGACATTGTCTTTGCTGTATATCTTTTCTCCCGTTATCAGTCGCGACCAACTGAAACTCACCTCTCTGAGGCTAAAAGAATCCTCCGATACATCAAGGGATTCTGGTTTTGAACTAATAGCTTTTTCAGACGCTGCTCACGTAGGTTTCTTAGATTCTCAGAAAAGTACTTCAGGAGCTCTACAATTTCTTGGTGATAAACTGGTGTCATGGCAATCAAAGAAGCAGGATTGTACATCACTGTCATCAACCAAAGCAGAATATGTAGCCATGTCGGCGTCTTGTGCTCAAGTCATTTGGATGAGAACACAACTAAAAGACTATGGTTACGTATTTGACATAATCCTGATGTACTGCGACATTCGAAGTGCTATTGCAATCTCGTGCAACTTTGTCCAACGTTCGAAGTCTAAGCACATTGATCTTCGATATCATTTCATCAAGGAGCATGTGGAAAAGGGTACCGTTGAACTATATTTTGTGGGTACTGAATACCAACTGGCAGACCTTCTCACCAAAGCCTTAGCTCCTGCTAGGTTTACTGAGTTGGTCCACCGGATTGGTATGAGGTGTTTGACTCCAGAGGAACTGGACAAACTTTTAAAACAATCTTAAAACCAGTCAAACACCAAAACCTCTTTTGTAAATATTTTTCAAAAACAAAATACAAAAATATAAAATTTATAAAATACAAAAATATTCTTCTTCCCAAATTTCTTCAACATGGCAATCCGTCAACACTTCACACTCTCAAAACTTTCAATATTTTCAAGGTTAAGTGTTTAGGGGGAGAAAGGTAAATATTTTATGTTTCATAAAACCTTGTACTTGCATGTTACCCTATACCGGTTGTATCTTTGATAATGGTGGACACGTTTCTTGTTTCTTGACACTCCCGGACCCAAATTTGTAAAATTTATCTATTTTCAATGTCGAAGGGGAGTGTCGTCATGTTTGTTTCCAAACTTACACTTCATACTTAACCAAAATGGAACTTAAAGGCTATGGATGAAAATGGTTGAGGTAGAGGGACCAAAGTTGTCAAAAGCTTAAACTAATTTTATCAAAACCTCTCCACCTAATTTTCAAACTCATTAAATTCATACATTTAATTCTTCAATTACCATATCCTACGCCTAAGATTAAATCTTCAAATCCGTGTGTTAAATCTCAAATTTGTAAGTGGATTAAGCTTTCTTGAGTAATTTGAAACAATGGTTTTTAATCTTATTCATTTCTAACGGTTTGATTTTATGCAAAGGGTGATTTTGTGTTCTACGCGTATGCGTATGAACATGAAATCACCATTGGGTGTTTATGATGATAAAGATTGTGTCAAAATGTTTAAAATCAAGTGTTATGAATATTTCCAACATCAAAATCAACCCAAAAACTTCAGTTAATCATTTTCAAAAATTAGGGCTTATGCGTGGTTTTGGGGGTTTTCAATTGTGAGTGTTTTTGTGTAATTAGATGATTGTGTGATGATTGTTACATGCCTAATAGACCAAAATCAACCATGAATCATGCCAGATACATGAATTTTATGAAATTGAGATTTAGGGTTTTATACTCGTTAGAATTGGGGATTTTTGATTCTTCTGGTTTTAAATGTTAAAACTTGTTGGAAACATATCACATAGGCTCTAAGACATCCCAAAAACAATTTGGTGCAAATTCCATGGTTGGATTTCTTATTTGTAAGATTTGAATCCTTAGGGTTTTAGTTTACGCATAAGTGTAATCTACGCGTAACCATTCTCAAAGTGTGATTCCATGTGAAATTGATAGACGTTGAATAATGTGTTAATGGATATGTTATGATGAACTTATTTCAGGTTATTACGCATGCAAAATCAGATTCAAGGTTAAAATGGAACTCTACGCATAAAGGATCATCTTAGGCGTAGAAAGTTATACGTAAGAGAAATCTTACGCGTAACCTTTACGCGTAAGGTTCTACATGGGGACTACGCATATCCTGTGAAGGATATGTGTAAACTTGAGTCTTACGCATAAGGTTCACTCTTACGAGTAAACCTTACGCATAAGCTCCCACATAGGCTTAAGCGTAAGCTTTATGCCAAGGGCTCTTTTCCTACGCGTAAGAGGAGTCCTTACGCATAAGCTTATGTTTACGTGTATGATCACAACTGTTTATGCATAAGCTTGTAACTTTACGCTTAAGCCTTATTTTAACCATAATTAGGAATTGTTACGCGTACAAACTTGTAAATAAATAACTCATAACGTCACAAAACCTAAATGTCACTAATAAGTTACAATGGTTAATATGTTGGGTGAATGAGTGAAAATTTGGACTTTAAAATTCAAAATTAATAAACTCACGAAACTTATCACCACTACTTTGGACTATTAGACAAACAAGTGACGTTGGACTCGTAACATTCATTAACATAATATATTCAATAATTGGACAATAAAATCAACTTTTGACTAACGTAATGTCTATCGATATGTTCTTTTGGCTCAATATCTTTCAGATCACAATATGGACGTCACAATGGAAAATGTTACCGCACCAAACGTACTCACAATGGAAGATATTTTCCCCACCGGTTACAACATGAAGATTGGAAAGAATAACCTCAAAGTGGACTTTGATAACTTCACGTGCTCTGAGTCTTCATGTCGTATTGCTGTGGATATTCTGAAGACTCATCCGTACAACAACATGCTCACCAACACAGCAAATGTACCAGTATTATATATTCATCAGTTCTGGAATACAACGAGGAAAATTGATGGTCAAGATGCTGTAACAGTGACACTCAACAATAAACAAGTCACAATCAATGTTGCTGATTTACGAGCAATTCTTCTGCTCCCTGCCATCCAACCTGTTGATTATGTTGCTACTCCTACTGAAAAGGCTACTCTACAATTCTTAGTCGATATTGGCTATGATGAAGCTGCGAGAATCATTACAAAGCATTCTTCAGTTGATTTAAAGAATATTCCTCAGCCGTGGAGAACCTTATACATCATGATCGCCAAGTCTGTTTTTGGCAGAGATAGCGGTTATGAGCATCCAAAACTAATGGAACTACAAGTCTTTTGGGGCATGGTCAACAAGATGCATATTGACTTCGCAAATCTGATTTAGGAAGACTTGATGACATACCTCAAGAAGCCTGGCACCAAGGTCCCCTACATCAGATACACCAAGTTGTTGATCCAAAGGATACTCGGGAATAATCAAGACATTCACTTGAGGCTTGATGACCCCAACCAACACTCTGCGTTGTTTGAGCCTACACTAAATGTTGTCAGATTCAAAGACTTAACAACAAAGAAACAAGGAGTTGTACTGACAGACTGCCTTCTCACTAATGATATCAAGAAACTTCAATCATACTCACGATATCAAGAAGCAGTAGCATCAGGCAAAGTTGGCTTCATTGATGAAAAGTCTTCAGCCATCCCTGTTAGGAAGACCAGGAGAGGTAGTACTAGAAGTGTTGCAAGCACTGAAAGTGCCCTTAAGTATCCAAAGAGAAAGCCCTCATGAAAAAGAAAAGTTTCATCAAAGGTTGCCATTCCTAATCCTCATTTGGCACCTACACTTAAGGACGAAGACTCCAAGGATATTGAAACGGATGAGGAGGTTCATTATTCAGAGTCTGTTACAGATGATACGACAACAGCTAACAAACCTCTAAGTCCCAAAACTGACAAGGGTAAAACCTCAGTTGAAGAGCAGGAAGAAGAAAAAAGTTCAGATGAAGAACCTATGGTTGAGGACAAAGACTACAAAAAAACACTGAAGAATCTAAGGTTACTGCACGTTGCTTCTGAATTTAACGGCGAACAAACAAGAGGCCCTGGAGGTTCCAGTGGTGGTGCACTTACCATACCAATTCGCGATGCGGTTAATCAACCCGATAAGCAAATTGGTGCCACCGCTAAGGAATCCACCGAGCAGCAACAGAAATCCTATGAAGTCCCATTCACCTTTGAGGAAGAAGAAGAAAAGGAAAAGGATGAGAGGATCACAGATAAAGATATTGAGGAAGCTGCTAAAGAAAACGCTGAAGAGGAAGCATAAGCTAAATCAGAAGAAGAGGCCAGGGTCAAGGCTGAAGAAAAGGCTAAAGCTGAAAAAGAAGCTGATGATTATCTTCAAGATAATCCTGAACAAAACCCGGAACAAACTTCTGAGCCACCAAATGACCCAAAGCCTTCTCATGACTCATCTTCGTCTGCCTCATCATCTCATTCATCACCACCACCATCCAAAGATGCTACCACCAGATCTGCATCCAGATCTGTAAAGAAACCGAACGATACTTGGGCATCACGTGCAAAGACAAAGATTGTCTAAGCTGTCAGACAAGCAAGGAAGAAAAACGTGGTCAACAAGAAACTGAATCAACTTGCGGACAAAATCAATCTACTTCAGACTGTGATAAATGAGTTTTCAGGAGAAAGGGAACAGATTCAACAGTTTCTAAATAGAGATATCCAAGGGGAAATGGACAAGACGATTAGAGAATATACTCACAGGTTTCTTCTCGACATCGTCCCTAGAGTGACAAGACAGATGTTCGCCAGACAACTATATCCAAATCTCATGCGATTGGTCAAGCAAACAATGGAATCTACTCCTGTAGCAATGCAAATCCACCCAGTCCAGCCTACTGTTGTCTCCGATGAAGAATTGATTTCCAAGCTTGTTTTACAAATGTCTCAACGATCCGCAACATTTACTTCTGACGAAGCTAAACTATTTGAGGCATTGCTGGAATATCAACTTAAAACGTCATGCAAAGAGTCAGCTGAAAGGGCTAAGTGTCCAAGAGACGATGATGATGCGGATAAGGATTCTTAGCCTAAACGTCCAAAGAAAACTGGCGAATCCTCTTCTATGCCTCCACCAATCCAAAGGACCACCACCACTAGAAGATCTCCTCTACGTCCTCCTACTACAGACAAACCTCAGGACTCTGAGTCTCCACCACCAACAGAGAAAACTGGTGATCATTTCGAATACACTGGTGGTGACGATGAGGAGATTCTGTTAGGAATTGCAAATTCCATGTTAAAGTGTCGGTCACCCCAATTATGGTCTAGCATAAGTTAGCTCGTAGACGTTTCATTATTTACGTTATTTAGTTAGTTATTAGTTTAGTTTAGCGTAGTGTAACACCGTGGAGGAAGGACGGGTCTTTACCCACTGTATACCTGATCCACAGGCTGATAGGAGGTCGTGTATTCTGTAACTATAAATACCCCTTCCATCCATGGAAGGGGTGGTGCTTTTCAATCTAACATTTTACATTTTACAAAGCAAGTCTCTAGCTTGAACACCCATCTCTCTACTTTCTCTCTCTAAAATGGCTATCATGTATTTTGATCATCCAAGACCACCCGAATCATCAAACACAATAATATTATCGATCCTACAATTGATATCAGAGCCAAGCTTTATTGTGTTATGGTGATTTGTGTGGTTTCGTACCATGGTTGTTGTGGTTTTGATACTTGTTTACTGGTTTGTGTATTTGTGTGGTGGGATTATTTCTTTATGGGTAAACAGTTTTTTTTTTCTGCTGGTCAAAAATGGTTACTTGGTCCAATCATATTGCTAACTGTTTTATTCTCAAGTTTCTTTTTCTTAACAGTCTTGAATATCAAATTTTTGTGACTTTTGTACCAATATCTGTGAAACAAAAGTGGTCTTTCTGGTCTTTCATATGGTCAAACTGGTAAAGTCTCATGGTCAAAAATGGTATTTTTATGACAGTTTTCTAGGTTTACGATGAAGATGGTCGGAATTTGGTCCGGAAAACTCATCGGAAAATATAAAAAATTCTTGCTAGCAACTTGTCACAAAACAGTCTAGATTCAATGTATCAAGTAGCGACTTGTGCCTTTAAACTAGCGACTTGTCTTTACAAGTCGTAGCAACTTGTGTTAGCAACTTGGTTATTTGACTATTGAGTCAAATTAAAGACCTAGCGACTTGTTAACTGAAATAGGTAGCGACTTGTTACATGAAATTGGTAGCGACTTGTTACCTGAAATTGGTAGCGACTTGCTTCAAATATGTTAGCGAGTTGTTTTTATAAAAGTGGTAGCGACTTGACAAATCAGTTTAGCGACTTGTTGACTCATGCTAGACCAAGACCACAAGACTCAAACGACCTCAGATTTCATGCCATCATCAGTCCATGAAGGTCATTTTATCGAAACTGAAAAGACTCGAAATATCAAACTCAAACACAAACCTAGACCAAGACTCGACTCAAATATAAGCAAGATCTCAGAATTACTCATCACTGATCTAAATGAAGAAAAGCTTATTGATCTCAGATTTTTTATCTCATGGTTTAAAAAACGTCTCAAAGAACGTTTTTTTCTCTCTCGGATCCATTCAACCACAATGAAACTAAATCCATCATTGATCATCCTTCAATTGATTTTCGAACTAAAAAAGGAAGAGTAATAACAACTTGTGTTATTCTCTTTCCCTCTTCATGGTTCGTTAAATCTAAACACTAGACATCACAATCGTTTAACAAAGAAAAATCTTACCCGTGACCCTTTATCTTGACTGTGAAGCTTAATCATCATGTACATCATACCATCCCTGTGGTACTAACAATATCAACGCAACTACCATCATGCCATCCCTGTGGCTGAGAATAGTTGAAACCGATTCAAAACCTCCTTGCCATCCCTGTGGCAAGGTCGTTATGTGCCATCCCTATGGTAAGATCGTTATGTGTTCTAAAAGGTGTAATCAAGCATTTTCGATTATGTGTATACACATGGGAGTTGATATATTTTGAGATATGCTTGGATTGATTAAGATGGTGTGATGGTATTTCTTTTGGTTGCTACGTATGATGGTGAAATGAACAGGTGAGTGATATGTTTTGTGGAAAAGAGATAAGAGGAGGGCGGAGATATGAGAGTATTTTTAGGGTTTGTGATATAAGTGTGTGGGATTAAGTGATCTTTATACCGTAAATGATTTAGGTGTTATCTCTGTAATATGAATGGGCCTAACATAATTGGTCCATGTGGATCATCTGGAGGATTGTCATGTGAATGGGCCTAACATTATAATATGAACGTGTGTATGAATACAATAGATTTAATGAACTAGACCTAAGGATTAAAGGGATTTGGATGTTACTTCGGAGGAATTTTGTTAAATTTGGGCAAATGGACCAATGACTAAAGTTGGGGTCAAGTGATGTTATATCACGAAATAATTTTAGTTAACGGGATCTTGGCGTCAACGGCAGGGTATGGTCTAATATAAAAAAAATTGTTGGCTATTTGTTTTCAAATCATGTGGTATACTTGAGTTGGATTGGGTATATTGATCTGCTTACATGGGCCTTGAATGAATCATGAATGGACTAGTATATGATGTTGTATGTGAGTTATGGATTGGGCTGCAAAGGGTAAAGTAATTGTATTATCCGAATGTTACTGTCTCAAGTAATAATTTTAATACATAACTCTCGACACTTTTTGATAATAAATTTTTGTTTGGTCACAATCGTTTAACGGATGATACATTTGTTTACGGCTACTGTTGGTATGGGCTTCTCACAATTGTATAATATCCGTCTAATGAGATTTAACAAAACTGAGATTGATGATATGAGGGATATGAGATTTGGATTTTATATGATTTGTTGAAGAGTATGGTTGATGATAATGATGATTTTGGATAATGAACCGTTGATAAACCGCGGCATGTTCCCCTAAAACAGATATTCACCGAAACCGAATTTGTCATAACACATTCAAGCTGACAATGTTTACGGTTTTGTCTTGATTTTGTAAAATCCCGCGAAAGAACCTATTTCTCGGTTTAAATCATAGACTTGTAAAATCCCGTGACAATGGAAACATCCGGATAATAATAAGGTGCATTTCCGGATCTATCTTACGGTTTGTTCTTGGTTTTGTAAAATCCCGCGAAAGAAACTATTTCTCGATTTAAACCATAGAATTGTAAAATCCCGTAATGATGGAACTATCCTGGAGAAAGAGAAGTGTAATTCTGGAATCGTATCTGATGCTGGTGCTACGGTTTCTGCTTCAAAGAAGGGATAAAAGGGTGTACTTCATGAATTGAGTGTGTTTTTAGGTTGTCTTCATGACAATTTTGTTATTACATGGTTTTACGGGGATATGCTCACTAAACCACGGTCGGGATGAAAACCATTATCATAGTTCACTTAAAACGTGAAAGGAGTCTAGAATTGAGCTTTTAACCAAAACGATGTGACAACGGGGTTAATTCACTATTATTTATTTGAGGTTGAAGTGAAATATCACGGGCAAGTGTACTTAGTATCCGAAGGTATCGGGGATGGTTGGATGAAGATTCTTCAAGATCCTTGTTCGAGCTTATTATCAAAAACGAAGAATTGGAAATCTAGTTATTGTTGGGTGTCTTTTACCTTTTCTTTTACCACTTGGGGGAATTGGGCTCATACCACGACAAAATAACTATCACTTTAAGGAGTTACGTTGTAGTGCTCAGTGTCACATTCAATTGTGGATTTTCAAAAGGTAATGTACGTCTTATACTTGATTGATTGGTTGGTTGAAGAGTATAGAGTACATAGAGAGTACTTAGAGATGCTAATGGAAATCGACACCGCTTTTTGTTTCATATGTGCAAGTTTAAGTCACGAGTTCGGGGTAGTTTACTTCAGGGTCAAATTCATCATATTGGGTTTTCTCCATCAGCTGTCACGACAAAGAGCCTACTGAATGATAATGGGGTTGATTACATGTTTTAACAAAAGAGATTGAAAAGAGAGATATTATGACGTATGAACACATCAGTTCATGCCTCGTTCTCTAAAGAAAAGAAAAGTGTACGTGTCAGTGCGATTTATCTTCTGAAGAAGAGAAATCTTCTCAATTATGACCATTCTCGTCAACATGCTTCATGCTTTTTCCATGCGCTTACAATTATCAAGTGAACCAGGCTACCATTGATTGTTTTCTTATTCAACTTGCTCAACTATAATGATGATGGTGACATCATGTGCTAATTTTGCGGGGGAGAAGTGTGAAAAGACTACATTTTAAAGATAATCACTTGTTTAATCAAGAATGGCATCTCCGTATGCAATTCTTGAGGGGGAGAAGAAGTATGATAATTCCGCATGGTTGATTGATTTCTGAGAATAAATGGTCAAACGGCTCCAAACTCATGTAAGAACCGAGCTTCTTCTTATCGGATCATCTTTACATGGAGTTTCTTCTTAGAGTCGTTGGTTGACATCTTCATACGGATTGGTGAGTTTATTGACAAAGTGTTTCCGGTTAATGCTTCACGTACACATCAACATGATGATTCCGAACAATCTCTCTATTCTTGTTTGATGTGATTGGTAGTTTGGTGTTACCATTTAGTGTGTTCGGTGCGGGCTGATTGCTGATTTCCTTGATGAACATCTTTCTGTTCTTGTTTGATTGGGAGGGATTTTAGTTAAGGGGATTTGCAAGAGGTAAGTTAATTGGGATGCTTTTTGGTGAAATGAAGATGTTAACTTTTTATTCCCCAACTAGACAATCTTGAAGAAGGTCGAGTCTGCAGTCTGTTCTACATTTCCTGCTACATGTTAGAAGACTAAAGACGAGTTGCAATTAACGATCTAAAGACTTCTTCTTAATCTGGGCTGTTATCAAACAGATTGTCGGTTTAGGGGAGAGCAATAATTGGGGGAGAGTGAAAAGTCAGATTTAATCCCCATTTAGACTTGCTCACATTCTGCAGCAAGTTGATTCTCACAGATACATCTGAGCTAATGATGTTCTTCTCAAATGATTTCTAGTACATGGGCTTATATGTTGCTGATTCTGAAGTATCAAAACCAGCAAGGGGGAAGGAGACACGTATCTAAACGCGAGTAAACTTTATGAACTTAATACTTCTAAGTAATTAAAGATATCCCGGGAAGACAAATGTTATTACTGCAGAGAAACTCAAGGTTTGACCTCATGGCGAGTAAACTTGATGAACTTAATTCTTCTAAGTGATTGAAGATATCCCGGGAAAACAAATGTCATGACCGCAGAGAAACTCAAGGTTTTACTCATCAAGGCGTTTAGTGTTCTTATTCCAAATATGTGGGGGAAGTGATGGAAGAGTTAGTTTCTGAAGATGAAAGAGGTACACAAGTGTGTGATGATTTTGAGAAGATCACAATCATCAGGGGAGAGAGATTGTGTACATTGCGGACGCTCAGTTGTTTCATTTGAGTGCTTAATCAGTGATTCAGAGATATAATTACTTATTCCGGAGTTGAAATCCGCAGAGATAGTCCTCCGCAGAGATAATCAGTGATTCGGCATGTCACAAAATATGGCTTACAGTTATTTCAGACTGTAACCCACGCTTCAACAAATGGCTTGCAGTTACTTCAGACTGTAACCCGTTCTCCAAAACTATGGCTTGCTATTATTTCAGATAGCAACCCATTCTTCAAGGAAGGAAAGTTCTGCACTAAACATATTTTCAAAAATATCGTGCACTTATCCTAAAACAAAACCAAGGAAAGTATGTCGAAGGACTGCTGTTCCTACACAAATATTTTTCCTTCAAAATTCTGCAGAAAAATATTTGTTTTAACTAATTGGTGGTAAATGAGTTTCTTGTAAATCAATCAGATTCAGAGTTTTTCGTAATAATTGAAAACTCAATCAATGACTTCTGCGCTTTTAAACTTTTCAGAAAATAAGTCATTGATTGAGGGGGAGAATGTTTTCAAATTTATATCATCTATCGGACTTAGCTAATTATCCTAATATGCTTAATTAAAAATGATGTTAACCTATGTTGAAGGACTAGGTGCCTAGGATAAGATTGTTAGGATTAGATGATTATAGTTTGATGAACACATATATCCCATGTCTTATATGATCTGATTGATATCTTGAATTGACTTTAATTAGTCGATTGCTGTTTGGGTGATGTCGACCACCATATATCTGCTTGTGTTCACTAACGTATGCAGGTATTTTGGTATAAGAATGTTCCCGATCCGGATCCCACATAATATGATGATTGGATGCCGAAACGAAAGGGTAACTATATCTTGGGTTGACAAATGAAGAAACAGAGCTTAATTTGACTTCCATGGAAAGTTGGCATAAATGCAATGTAAGAGGTCTCACTGCATCAACAGATGGTTTTCTTCTAAGTGATTGAAGAAACGGAGCTTAATTTGACCTCAGTTGGCATTAAAATGCAACGAAAGAAGTCTCACTGCATCAGCAGACGGTTTTCTTCCAAACCCTACAGCAACAACAACGGAAGCTTCTCAACCACCTAACGTATCTTTGTGCAGGATAATTGTGATGATACCATTTTTTAAACAATTGTGGAAAAAAATTGATTAAATTGTTTTGAAAATGGAAAATATTGTTTTGAAAATCAATTGGACTAAATTTTGAAAATCACCGGACTTCTTTTTATCAAAACCTAAGTCACTCAATCATCGACTACGGTCATCGATTAAGGGGGAGAGTGATTTAAAATAAAATATTTTCAAACGATATTTCATCAATCAAGTCCAATTGTACAAAACAAAGTGGTGATCTAAAGATTTAATGTTATGTCATGGTATGATTTTCTTTAAAACTCAAAGATCTTGTAAAATTAAATTTTTTCTGTTCTTGTTTGAATGTGAAATTGTTTTATTTTACTTAATGATCTCTTAAAACTTTCATACCTGATACTAACAATCTTTAATGTCTTAAAATGGTCTTTATCTGTCATTTTTCAAAATTAAATCTTGCCACGTCTTTCCCAAAACTTTTCTAAATGATTTAAATCAGTTGGGATCACAAATCTCAAATGGTTTGATATTTTTGATCGGGGGAGAGATCGTGATTTAAATCTCAAATCTGTTTTAATGAAATCGGTTTTAGTCCCTTATAGACACTCTTGCCTCCATGTGCCAAACGATTTCAAATACACAATGCACATGTTGAGGAGGAGGATTTATCCAAAAACAAGATAAGTATTTAAACCTGGCCACATATTCTCCCATGTTTTCTAAACCGTATTAAATCACTTGGGATTTTCTAAACCGTATTAAATCACTTGGGATCCAAAATCTCAAAGGGTTTGATATTTTTGATCGGGGGAGAATTTGTGATTTAATTATGAAATATGATAAATGATGATCGATTTGATGAAAATGTGCAGGCTGCTCTCTCATATGTGTTAGACGCTTTCGAATCTAGAAGCACATATTGAGGGGGAGCAAATGGTTTCTTAATGGCTTTTGTGATCATGGATGTACTTCAAAAGAACTCTTGCCTCTATGTGATTAAATGATTTCAAATATCCTATGCACATATTGAGGGGGAGATTTTACCTAGAAAATCAAATGGCTTTTTCTAATGAAATTGTGATCAAAGAAAATATTTCAAAGTTCTCTTGCCTCCATGCGCTAAACAATTTCTAAATCATATGCACATGTTGAGGGGGAGGTTTTCTAAATGATCAAAACTGTTAATGTACAAAATGCTTTGATCTCGTATCACAGGTATTTTTGAAATTGTGTACTCTTTTCAAATTCAAAAGGTATTTTTGATTGAAAATTGATCTTTCTCATAAAACCTTCATCGTATTGCAAAACTCTTTCTTCAAGCAATACGCGATTGTTTTCAAATCATTTTTCATCAATCAGTGAATCTCAATTCGCTGGTTCACTCACTCCGTGTTGTCTTCTTTGAGACGTTCCGGTTTGAGAACAGCTAGAACAGCTGCGAAACCCTGTCAAGGAGATTCTTAGGAATCCTACCTGATCACAGGCAGTACTTGCACTGATCAACGAGGAACCGTGGGCCGTGTACCTCAATTCAACGAAAGTGATCAAAGACACTTTCGTGTGTTTTATTGCTAACTGTTGTTTGCAGGTACATTTGGACGGTTGCAGCTGATCAGAATTGAGGAGTCAATCCAATGCCGCATGCTCACAGCATCCACACTTAATTTGAAGAAATCATGACTTGTGCATATCTACAGAACCTGGCTCAGATATTTTTATACTATGTTCCTGCTGCGCTGCTGCAAATATCTTGAACCAGTAAAGCTTCTGATACTATGATGAAAAGATGTCATGATCCAGAAAGTGTGAGCATGTCGGTCCAAAAGTCACAACTTCACATGATGGCAACAAAATAAAGGGTGATCCAAAGATTTACTATGGCTGATGATCTCAAAGAAAGCTCGAAGATCATCAAAGATGTGGATCAGTTCAAAGACCTCCACTTAAAGTACAAAATATGCGGACTATGAAGAGTCATTGCTAAAGCACAAAGATTGTGAAAGTGAAGAATTCAAGTCTACGAGCTCAAGAACAAAGACAAAGATAGAATGCTAGGATTCAAAATGTATTTCATGGGGTGACCTCCCTTAGGGAGAGATTGTTAGGAATTGCAAATTCCATGTTAAAGTGTCGGTCACCCCAATTATGGTCTAGCATAAGTTAGCTCATAGACGTTTCGTTATTTACGTTAGTTAGTTAGTTATTAGTTTAGTTTAGCGTAGTGTAACACCGTGGAGGAAGGACGGGTCTTTACCCACTGTATACCTGATCCACAGGCCGATAGGAGGTCGTGTATTCTGTAACTATAAATACCCCTTCCATCCATAGAAAGGGTGGTGCTTTTCACTCTAACATTTTACATTTTACAAAGCAAGTCTCTAGCTTGAACACCCATCTCTCTACTTTCTCTCTCTAAAATGGCTATCATGTATTTTGATCATCCAAGACCACCCGAATCATCAAACACAATAATATTATCGATCCTACAGATTCCTGAGCCCCAACAACAACCTCCTTCTTCTACATCAACCAAGCATCCAGCATCATCCTCCAAGCCAAAGAAGAAAAAGTCAACATCAGTTGTATCATGGCTAGCTGAAGATGACACTGAAGAATATGACTGGTTTTCAAAGCTTATTGATGCAACCCCTCAATTACCGGAAGGCCAAGAACCGGTAGATGGTCGAACTCTAGAGCATGCCAAGTTAATTCAAGAGAAGTTTAAGGTGAAGAAGATGACGAAAGCATAGTTGAGACGCATCAAGAACGAAGCTTTTCAACTGCTAAAAGACAGCTCCGACAGTGCAATAGAAGTCGAATATCATCTCGACAACATTGCACGAGCCATGTCCAACAACATTGATTGGCTCAACCCTGAATCCAATATCGACTTCACCAGACCTGACAAGGCTCCATACTACATCGACTGGACAAAGCCTCTACCTACCATTGGCCGACCTGATCAACAGAGGATTCCCTACCGATATTTCTTCAACAATGACCTGGAATTTCTTCAGCATGGTAGCGATGTAAGCAAGAAATACGTTACCTCACTCACGTTCCCTTTCTCGATAGCAATCTTCTCCAACAATGTGGCCATCGAGGAAGAAGCCACACATATGTTCGTTGATAATGTGGTTAAGTATGACCTCGATGCACTATATGGAATTCATCATTGGCCTGAACGAAGAAGAATTTACTACAGAAGCTGCCAGGTACTCAAATCGACAAAGGAAGTGTACAGTGACCAACGGATCATTGCCATAATGAATGTTAGCCTGTCTGCCAAATGGGACTACTCATTCCTGAAGAAAATTGTAGTCAAACGCCAAGACGAACAGGAATATGACTTTTCTGAAGCGGATTTTCCGAGATTATCACTCGATGACATTGAAGATATGTATCTTGCCAAGGTCAAGGATGAATGCGACAATTCTCCACGAACATCCAGCTCCAGTACATCAAGTCATTGCTAATGTTCATCAGAAGCATCATTATCCAGGAACGTGTTGAAGACCTTTAGCTTGAATGGACTAGTATATGATGTTGTATGTGAGTTATGGATTGGGCTGCAAAGGGTAAAGTAATTGTGTTATCCGAATGTTTCTGTCTCAAGTAATAATTTTGATACATAACTCTCGACACTTTTTGATAATGAATTTTTGTTTGGTCACAATCGTTTAACGGATGATACATTTGTTTACGGCTACTGTTGGTATGGGCTTCTCACAATTGGATAATATGCGTCTGATGAGATTTAACAAAACTGAGATTGATGATATGAGGGATATGAGATTTGGATTTTATATGATTTGTTGAAGAGTATGGTTGATGATAATGATGATGTTGGATAATGAACCGTTGATAAACCGCGGCATGTTCCCCTAAAACAGATATTCACCGAAACCGAATTTTTCATAACACATTCAAGCTGACAATGTTTACGGTTTTGTCTTGATTTTGTAAAATCCCGCGAAAGAACCTATTTCTCGGTTTAAATCATAGACTTGTAAAATCCCGTGACAATGGAAACATCCGGGTAATAATAAGGTGCATTTTCGGATCTATCTTACGGTTTATTCTTGGTTTTGTAAAATCCCGCGAAAGAAACTATTTCTCGGTTTAAACCATAGAATTGTAAAATCCCGTAATGATGGAACCATCCTGGAGAAAGGGAAGTGTAATTCTGGAATCGTATTTGATGCTGGTGCTACGGTTTCTGCTTCAAAGAAGGGATAAAAGGGTGTACATCATGAATTGGGTGTGGTTTTGGGTTGTCTTCATGGCAGTTTGGTTATAACATGGTTTTACAGGGATATTCTCACTAAACCACGGTCGGGATGAAAACCGTTATCATAGTTCACTTAAAACGTAAAAGGAGTCTAGAATTGAGCTTTTAACCAAAATGATGTGACAACGGGGTTAATTCACTATTATTTATTTGAGGTTGAAGTGAAATATCACGGGCAAGTGTACTTAGTATCTAAAGGTATCGGGGATGGTTGGATGAAGATTCTTCAAGATCCTTGTTCGAGCTTATTATCAAAAATGAAGACTTGGAAATCTAGTTATTGTTGGGTGTCTTTTACCTTTTCTTTTACCACTTGGGGGAATTGGGCTCATACCACCACAAAATAACTATCACTTTAAGGAGTTACGTTGTAGTGCTCAGTGTCACATTCAATTGTGGATTTTCAAAAGGTAATGTACGTCTTATACTTGATGGATTGGTTGGTTGAAGAGTATAGAGTACATAGAGAGTACTTAGAGATGCTAATGGAAATCAGCACCGCTCTTTGTTTCATATGTGCAAGTTTAAGTCACGAGTTCGGGGTAGTTTACTTCAGGGTCAAATTCATCATATTGGGTTTTCTCCATCAGCTGTCACGACAAAGATCCTACTGAATGATAATGGGGTTTATTACATGTTTTGCCAAAAGAGATTGAAAAGAGAGATATTATAACGTATGAACACATCAGTTCATTCCTCGTTCTCTAAAGAAAAGAAAAGTGTACGTGTCAGTGCGATTTATCTTCTGAAGAAGAGAAATCTTCTCAATTATGACCATTCTCGTCAACATGGTTCATGCTTTTTCCATGAGCTTACAATTATCAAGTGAACCGGGCTACCATTGATTGTTTTCTTATTCAACTTGCTCAACTATAATGATGATGGCGACATCATGTGCTAATTTTGCGGGGGAGAAGTGTGAATAGACTACATTTTAAAGATAATCACTTGTTTAATCAAGAATGGCATCTCCGTATGCAATTCTTGAGGGGGAGAAGAAGTATGATAATTCCGCATGGTTGATTGATTTCTAAGAATAAATGGTCAAACGGCTCCAAACTCATGTAAGAACCGAGCTTCTTCTTATCGGATCATCTTTACATGGAGTTTCTTCTTAGAGTCGTTGGTTGATATCTTCATACGTATTGGTGAGTTTATTGCCAAAGTGTTTCCGGTTAATGCTTCACGTACACATCAACATGATGATTCCAAACAATCTCTCTGTTCTTGTTTGATGTGATTGGTGGTTTGGTGTTACCATTTAGTGTGTTCGGTGCGGGCTGATTGTTGATTTCCTTGATGAACATATTTCTGTTCTTGTTTGATTGGGAGGGATTTTAGTTAAGGGGATTTGCAAGAGGTAAGTTAATTGGGATGCTTTTTGGTGAAATGAAGATGTTAACTTTCTATTCCCCAACTAGACAATCTTGAAGAAGGTCGAGTCTGCAGTCTGTTCTACATTTCCTGCTACATGTTAGAAGACTAAAGACGAGTTGCAATTAACGATCTAAAGACTTCTTCTTAATCTGGGCTGTTATCAAACAGATTGTCGGTTTAGGGGAGAGCACTAATTGGAGGAGAGTGAAAAGTGAGATTTAATCCCCAATTAGACTTGCTCACATTCTGCAGCAAGTTGATTCTCACAGATACATCTGAGCTAATGATGTTCTTCTCAAATGATTTCTAGTACATGGGCTTATATGTTGCTGATTCTGAAGTATCAAAACCAGCAAGGGGGAAAGAGACACGTATTTAAACACGAGTAAACTTGATGAACTTAATACTTCTAAGTAATTAAAGATATCCTGGGAAGACAAATGTTATTACCGCAGAGAAACTCAAGGTTTGACTCATGGCGAGTAAACTTGATGAACTTAATTCTTCTGAGTGATTGAAGATATCCTGGGAAAACAAATGTCATGACCGCAGAGAAACTCAAGGTTTTACTCATCAAGGCGTTTAGTGTTCTTATTCCAACTATGTGGGGGAAGTGATGGAAGAGTTAGTTTCTAAAGATGAAAGAGGTACACAAGTGTGTGATGATTTTGAGAAGATCACAATCATCAGGGGAGAGAGATTGTGTACATTAGGGACGCTCAGTTGTTTCATTTGAGTGCTTAATCAGTGATTCAGAGATATAATCACTTATTCCGGAGTTGAAATCCGCAGAGATAGTCCTCCGCAGAGATAATCAGTGATTCGGCATGTTTCTTCAATGTTATCGGTTATTCTCTCTTTGGGCATTCGGGTACTTCGGGTTCTTGAGCTTCATACACTTTCTTCAGGGGGAGAGAAAAGTATACATCGGGGTTATTCTTTGGCTACTGGACTTAATCTGCTACTTCGATGGTATAAGTTTCTTTGTCTTCGGGTATGTGTATTCGGGTTCGTGAGCTCTAGTCTAAGAGACTGACTGTATCAATTCAACTACTCGGGGGAAGTGGTCTCTTGACACCTTTTGGAATGGATTGCGTCAGACTTCAGTGGTTATGAAATGTGAGAAGAATTTTAAAGAGTGGGATGATACGTTGCTGTTCTTGTTGATGATATAACCCCGAACGGAGACTTACAATGATCCTTCTTATATGGAGCAGCAAGATCGATGATATGGTGTGCGTTCTTGTGCATCTGGCTAAGGCAAGCTTGAAAGAAAGCTTAGAATCTGCTCAATAAGAAGATTTACGGTTTGGGGGGAAACTACCAAAGTCTCACTTTCAAGTGGCTCAATTTCTCTCTTCGATTCAAGAGTCTTGGAATCTTTGGTGGTGAATGTTTAAGAGATGATGACTTCTTTCTTCTATGACGTGCTGCTCGATATCCTTATCTCGGTACTCGTTTCATCATCTTCTTAAACTATATCATCTACTCTATCTGTGTAAATATTTTTCAAAAACAAAATACAAAAATAGAAAACCAAGAAAAAGAAAATACAAAAATATAAAATCAACAAAAATCCATAAAAATTTGAAAAATCAGAAAAATACCAAAAAATATTGTTTTTCTAAGACATGTCTTCTGGTATCGATAACATCTGCGGTCTTAGAAATGTCATTTAATAATGGCACGGGACCATAGATGAAGTTCGAGCAGGAGGTGTAAATATTCTTTTTCCAAAACATGTCACAAAATATGGCTTACAGTTATTTCAGACTGTAACCCGCGCTTCAACAAATGGCTTGCAGTTACTTCAGACTGTAACCCGTTCTCCAAAACTATGGCTTGCTATTATTTCACATAGCAACCCGTTCTTCAAGGAAGGAAAGTGTTGCACTAAACATATTTTCAAAAATATCGTGCACTTATCCTAAAAAAAAAACAAGGATAGTATGTCGAAGGACTGCTGTTCCTACTCAAATATTTTTCCTTCAAAATTCTTCAGAAAAATATTTGTTTTAACTAATTGGTGGTAAATGAGTTGCTTGTAAATCAATCAGATTCAGAGTTTTTCGTAATAATTGAAAACTCAATCAATGACTTCTGCGCTTTTAAACTTTTCAGAAAATAAGTCATTGATTGAGGGGGAGAATGTTTTCAAATTTATATCATCTATCGGACTTAGCTAATTATCCTAATATGCTTAATTAAAAATGATGTTAACCTATGTTGAAGGACTAGGTGCCTAGGATAAGATTGTTAGGATTAGATGATTATAGTTTGATGAACACATATATCCCATGTCTTATATGATCTGATTGATATGTTGAATTGACTTTAATTAGTCGATTGCTGTTTGGGTGATGTCGACCACCATATATCTGCTTGTGTTCACTAACGTATGCAGTTATTTTGGTATAAGAATGTTCCCGATCCGGATCCCACATAATATGATGATTGGATGCCGAAAGGAAAGGGTAACTATATCTTGGGTTGACAAATGAAGAAACGGAGCTTAATTTGACTTCCATGGAAAGTTGGCATAAATGCAACGTAAGAGGTCTCACTGCATCAACAGATGGTTTTCTTCTAAGTAATTGAAGAAACGGAGCTTAATTTGACCTCAGTTGGCATTAAAATGCAACGAAAGAAGTCTCACTGCATCAGCAGACGGTTTTCTTCCAAACCCTACAGCAACAACAACGGAAGCTTCTCAACCACCTAACATATCTTTGTGCAGGATAATTGTGATGATACCATTTTTTAAACATTTGTGGAAAAAAATTGATTAAATTGTTTTGAAAATGGAAAATCTTGTTTTGAAAATCAATTGGACTAAATTATGAAAATCACCGGACTTCTTTTTATCAAAACCTAAGTCACTCAATCATCGACTACGGTCATCAATTGAGGGGGAGAGTGATTTAAAATAAAATATTTTCAAACGATATTTCATCTATCAAGTCTGTTTGTACAAAACAAAGTGGTGATCTAAAGATTTAATGTTATGTCATGGTATGATTTTCTTTAAAACTCAAAGATCTTGCAAAATTAAATTTTTTCTGTTCTTGTTTGATTGTGAAATTGTTTTATTTTACTTAATGATCTCTTAAAACTTTCATACCTGATACTAACAATCTTTAATGTCTTAAAATGGTCTTTATCTGTCATTTTTCAAAATTAAATCTTGCCACGTCTTTCCCCAAACTTTTCTAAATGATTTAAATCAGTTGGGATCACAAATCTCAAATGGTTAGATATTTTTGATCGGGGCAGAGATCGTGATTTTAATCTCAAATCTGTTTTAATGAAATCGGTTTTAGTCATTTATAGGCACTCATGCCTCCATGTGCCAAACGATTTCAAATACACAATGCACATGTTGAGGAGGAGGATTTATCCAAAAACAAGATGAGTATTTAAACCTGGCCACATATTCTCCCATGTTTTCTAAACCGTATTAAATCACTTGGGATTTTCTAAACCGTATAAAATCACTTGGGATCCAAAATCTCAAAGGGTTTGATATTTTTGATCGGGGGAGAATTTGTGATTTAATTATGAAATATGATAAATGATGATCGATTTGATGAAAATGTGCAGACTGCTCTGTCATATGTGTTAAACGCTTTCGAATCTAGAAGCACATATTGAGGGGGAGCAAATGGTTTCTTAATGGCTTTTGTGCTCATGGATGTACTTCAAAAGAACTCTTGCCTCTATGTGATTAAATGATTTCAAATATCCTATGCACATATTGAGGGGGAGATTTTACCAAGAAAATCAAATGGCTTTTTCTAATGAAATTGTGATCAAAGAAAATATTTCAAAGTCCTCTTGCCTCCAAGCGCTAAACAATTTCTGAATCATATGCACATGTTGAGGGGGAGGTTTTCTAAATGATCAAAACTGTTAAGGTACAAAATGCTTTGATCTCGTATCACAAGTACCTTGATTGTTTTTCCAAATGATTTTTCAATTGGTTTCAAGAAGGAATGAACAATACCAAAAGACCGACCAATTTACTTTATGCATGATGCTATAAGGATGGTTAGGTTAGGTAATCGTTCCCACGATCCGCCAGAACCGGAGGGATCTACCCAGGGACAAAACCACTTGATAGTGTAGAGTCCTTAGGTATATTGAAAAAAGGACAAAAATGAGATATGGGAAGAGTGCGGACTGAAACTGAGCTAGTACTGGAATAAACCCAACAAGGCTCTAGTTATGAAGTTTAGGTAAGCACTGAAGGGGTTGAAGAATGAAAAAGAATTAAATGTGAAAATGGGTGAAAAGAAATAGCCCTCCAATAATTCAACCTTAGGGCAGAAACCGGGTTCAATACATATGCTACTGGTGTTTACTAAGGTAACACCAGTATTGAAGACAAGACGTCATGGACCCAGTAACGCACTGCACTAAACTTCCCAAACTACTCAAGTTCCTCTTAAAAGGGCTTGTTTCATTCTCACGGGGAACCGACATTATCTATCGAGTTTCTCTTAGAGATTGTTGAAATTGAAGAAGGAGACCCTCTCCCTAGTCTCCGGCATAGGAACCAAATGTGCACAATTGAGTCTAGAGCCAAGAGATCATCCACAATATCTCATTAGGACACTATTCTTGAAGACTTGCTGTTTCACACAATGTGGAAAGTAAGAATATATTAAGAGTCCTACGCATTATCCTTGTGGTATTGCCAGAACATCCGAGTGATATGTAAAAATATTCACAATGAAGATGGAAATCCTTCTAAAGCCAACATCAAACAAGCTCTTGGTGGGTAACATGTGAAATCTTGCAAAAGATCAAGCTTGTGACAACTTGATAGAAACGATGGGGTGATTCACTCGTGAATCAACCTTGGTCCAGGAAATGAATTGACGGATACTTTTGGAAAAACCATTCGATGTGCAAACCTTATTTTCTCTAGCACGTCAAATGTGTACTTATGTTTTCAAACACAAAAAGTATCTCTGATTGAAAAAATACTTTTGGAAAAACCGTTCGATGTGCAAATCTTCTTTTCTCTAGCACGTCGAATGTGTACTCTTTTCAAATTCAAAAGGTATTTTTGATTGAAAATTGATCTTTCTCATAAAACCTTCATCGTATTGCAAAACTCTTTCTTCAAGCAATACGCGATTGTTTTCAAATCATTTTTCATCAATCAGTGAATCTCAATTCGCTGGTTCACTCACTCCGTGTTGTCTTCTTTGAGACGTTCCGGTTTGAGAACAACTAGAACAGCTGCGAAACCCTGTCAAGGAGATTCTTAGGAATCCTACCTAATCACTGGCAGTACTTGTACTGATCAACGTGGAACTGTGGGCCGTGTACCTCAATTCAACGAAAGTGATCAAAGACACTTTCGTGTGTTTTATTGCTAACTGTTGTTTGCAGGTACATTTGGACGGTTGCAGCTGATCAGAATTGAGGAGTCAATCCAATGCCGCATGCTCACAGCATCCACACTTAATTTGAAGAAATCATGACTTGTGCATATCTACAGAAGCTGGCTCAGATATTTTTATACTATGTTCCTGCTACGCTGCTGCAAATATCTTGAACCAGTAAAGCTTCCGCTACTCTGATGAAAAGATGTCATGATCCAGAAAGTGTGAGCATGTCGGTCCGAAAGTCACAACTTCACATGATGTCAACACAATAAAGGGTGATCCAGAGATATACTGTGGCTGATGATCTCAAAGAAAGCTCGAAGATCATCAAAGATGTGGATCAGTTCAAAGACCTCCACTTAAAGTACAAAATATGCGGACTATGAAGAGTCATTGCTAAAGCACAAAGATTGTGAAAGTGAAGAATTCAAGTCTACGAGCTAAAGAACAAAGACAAAGATAGAATGCTAGGATTCAAAATGTATTTCATGGGGTGACCTCCCTTAGGGGGAGATTGTTAGGAATTTCAAATTCCATGTTAAAGTGTCAGTCACCCCAATTATGGTCTAGCATAAGTTAGCTCATAGACGTTTCGTTATTTACGTTATTTAGTTAGTTATTAGTTTAGTTTAACGTAGTGTAACACCGTGGAGGAAGGACGGGTCTTTAGCCACTGTATACCTGATCCACAGGCCGATAGGAGGTCGTGTATTCTGTAACTATAAATACCCCTTCCATCCATCGAAGGGGTGGTGCTTTTCAATCTAACATTTTACATTTTACAAAGCAAGTCTCTAGCTTGAACACCCATCTCTCTACTTTCTCTCTCTAAAATGGCTATCATGTATTTTGATCATCCAAGACCACCCGAATCATCAAACACAATAATATTATCGATCCTACAGATTCCTGAGCCCCAACAACAACCTCCTTCTTCTACATCAACCAAGCATCCAGCATCATCCTCCAAGCCAAAGAAGAAAAAGTCAACATCAGTTGTATCATGGCTAGCGGAAGATGACACTAAAGAATATGACTGGTTTTAAAAGCTTATTGATGCAACCCCTCAATTACCGGAAGGCCAAGAACCGGTAGATGGTCGAACTCTAGAGCATGCCAAGTTAATTCAAGAGAAGTTTAAGGTGAAGAAGATGACGAAAGCATAGTTGAGAAGCATCAAGAACGAAGCTTTTCAACTGCTAAAACACAGCTCCGACAGTGCAATAGAAGTCGAATATCATCTCGACAACATTGCACGAGCCATGTCCAACAACATTGATTGGCTCAACCCTGAATCCAATATCGACTTCACCAGACCTGACAAGGCTCCATACTACACCAACTGGACAAAGCCTCTACCCACCATTGGCCGACCTGATCAACAGAGGATTCCCTACCGATATTTCTTCAACAATGACCTGGAATTTCTTCAGCACGGTAGCGATGTAAGCAAGAAATACGCTACCTCACTCACCTTCCCTTTCCCGGTAGCAATCTTCTCCAACAATGTGGCCATCGAGGAAGAAGCTACACATATTTTCGTTGATAATGTGGTTAAGTGTGACCTCGATGCACTATATGGAATTCATCATTGGCCTGAACGAAGAAGAATTTACTACAGAAGCTGCCAGGTACTCAAATCGACAAAGGAAGTGTACAGTGACCAACGGATCATTGCCATAATGAATGTTAGCCTGTCTACCAAATGGGACCACTCATTCCTGAAGAAAATTGTAGTCAAACGCCAAGACAAACAGGAATATGACTTTTCTGAAGCGGATTTTACGAGATTATCACTCGATGACATTGAAGATATGTATCTTGCCAAGGTCAAGGACGAATGCGACACTTCTCCACGAACATCCAGCTCCAGTACATCAAGTCATTGCTAATATTCATCAGAAGCATCATTATCCAGGAACGTGTTGAAGACCTTTAGCTTGCCGTGGAATCATACCAGAAACTTGTTAATCTCACCAAACCACAGCTAGACCTTCCCGATATAAACCACCTGGCTCAGTACACCATTCTCACGAAACCTAAGTTTGGCGTAGTTTACCGCAGTGAACTTCACCGTAATTGCTTCATGGCGTGCAAGGAGCTTCACAAGTTTTGTGATCATACTTTGAAGAAGGTTCGTGATGGGATGGCTTATAGTTTAAAGGAGATTCATGAAGGCATAGGGTCGAAGAAAAGGTGGAATTCAAGGCAAAAGAGGGATGCGAAGAAGATCATTACACGGATTGATGAAAGGTTGTTTCATCGGGATCAGATAAGGACTTCGGATAGTTTCTTGGGTGGACATCAAAGTATATCTCTAACAGGCTACCAACAACTAGAAAGAACTCCTGGTGTTATTGACGGACTTCCTGGTACTCATTGATTTGTTTCTTTCATTAAATATTTGGATGTGTGATCTATATTTGATTATGGCTTCTGCACACATAACAGTGTACAATCCGTACTTGTAATGAAAGGACCCTGTGGTACGCATCAGTGCCACAATCCTTATAAAAGAAGTGAAAGCTTCTTACTTTTGAGTAAAACTTATCAAAACTTTCATTTTTCAAAGTTTTGCTCAAACGAACAAGTACTTCCCGTTATGATTTTCAAAACCTCAAAAGTTAACATCACTTGTTGAGGGGGAGTATTTGCTTAAAAATTTGTTCACAAATTTTTCTTCATGGAAATCTTCCCACAAAACTCGAAATGGACATATTCGATATCAAAATTTCGTCAAAAATAACATTTATATGCCATTTTTTAGGGGGAGAAAAATTATGTGATAAGAAATATGTTGTGGATTGCTATTGAATCTTCGTGTTAAAGACTTAACCAATGAATTGACAAGCTATTAAATTTTAGTAACTCGAAAAGACTTGTCCGGAATGGGTAATAATTTCAAGCTAGTTCGCTAGTGATGTAAACGTGTCTCGCAAAGGACTTGTCCTAGTAGAATGTACCATTCGAGAAACTCTTGGTAGACATGAACCTTGATGGGTCAAACCTCCTCATCAAGGAGTGTTTACAACTTCAAGATGACACAATCAGTGATGTAACCGTGTCTCGCGGGGAATTGTCTATCTTGAGTTGATCAATTCAAAAGTACGCGCTCTTCCCTCACCGTGCAGATTTCTGTCAAAATACTTAAGCACGTGTGGAGGGGGAGTGTTTATGCAAAATACAAAATCTCACAGTGGTACAAAATGTTTTTACTCATAACCACTTTGAGACATTTTCATGAAAATGGTTTTATGGAAACATAGGCTAGTCATGGAGTTATAAGGTGTCTAAGGTTAGGAATAACCATCCTATGATCCGCCAGAGCCGTAGGGATCTACCCAAGGACACCACCAATAGTTAGAATTTAGAAGTCCTTAGGTATGATTATAAAAAGGAGAAAAAGAGAATCGGAGAAAGAAGGATTTAAAGAATTAAAAAGAAAAGTAAAGAAAATGGTGAAAAGAAATAGCCCTCCAGATTATTCAACTTAGGGCAGACACCGGGTTCAACTCATATGCTACTGGTTGTCACTTGATGACACCGGTATTGAAGATTAAAGTCGTCATGGACCCAGTGACGCATGCACTAAACCTTCTTAAACCACTCAAGTTTCTCTCAATAGAAGCTTTTTTCATTCTGTTAGGATATTACTTTTCACATGCACATCAAACCATAACACAAAGTAGCATATAGATGGAATTCTAGAGAGAGAAAGTTAGAGGTTTAGGGAACTTAGTGAGAGAAAGTGAAAGATATTATTATGAGCTCCAACTCTCTACCTTGGAAGGTAGAGAGTATTTATAGTCTTACATAACTCGCCACACTTTGGGCTGTGGATAATACCAAACTACACGTACACTTTTCATTATAGGATTGTCTTACTTTTTTCGAAGATAACTCTCTTTGAACTCACCAAATTCTTCCAAATCACGTACGCAGTGACCCAGGTACTGCTGAAATTAGAAGTTATGGCCACAGTAGTTCACTGTTGGTCATCGTATACTCAACTTGGGCCACAGACGGGATTCAACTTATTAGACCTCCCGATAAAGAAAAGTGGTAAAAGAAATGAAAAGAAAAATTAAGAAATTTAGGAAGAAAGAGGCTAAGAGAAAAAGAGGAAAAATATTAGTATGGATTCCTGAAGATTTAAGATTGATAACCACCACAGGAACCCATCTAGGGATGCCGAGACCGCCTAGTATCCTACCAATAAGGATTGGAATCTGTGGAATATTGAGGTACTGATCGGATACAAAGGTATTTTGGTAAAAGTACTTTTACAGAGTTTCACCAATACTCATTTTTGTAAAACATGGTGACACTCTAAAACATAAAACGTATTTGTGAGGGGGAGGTGTGCACGAATTCATAAAACTGTCTTTAGACGTGCCACTCCCTTCTCGCGCATGAAAACTTAACTAGTTGAGTTCTATCTGTTAAGGGGCGCTCTGTGCCAATGTAGTGACTAACACAGTAGAACTTCAACATTTGTGAGGAACTACTCCTCCAAACTGGGTAGTTCCAAGTACAGATGGTTCTCAAAGAGCTTACCATGTAAGATGATCCTGTTCAGGAAACGCTCTGTGCAA
>BPTQ01000007.1:120736833-120774470 GCA_019973895.1 Chrysanthemum seticuspe
CATCAAGAAACAGCAATTCCTCTTCATCCAACGCAGCACCATTGTCCTGAGCTTGTGCCAGCAACATCTTATCTCTGAAATAATCAGCATTCTGTGGACGTTTTGGAGATGTGCAGTTCCTTGCAATGTGTCCTTCACCACCACAGTTATAGCATTTGATTGGCTTAGGTTGACCTTGGTTACCATTTCTTCCTCGATTCTGGTTTCCAACATAACCTCTCCCAGCTCCACCTCTTCCCTGATCATACTGTCTTTCCTGAACTGGTTGCACCACGATCCTTCCATCTTTAACAGTGGCTTGATTATGTGGGTTAGATGCAGTTCTGAGGTTGTTGTTGGTTTGTGGGAGAGAGTTCATGTTTTGACTAATGAGGAGAGCTAGTTGATTGATGATGTTACCCACGTGTGCATCAGCATCAGCTTGTTTGAACATGGGATCAGGAATGAGTTTGTGATTACCATTCCCCAAGGGTATGACTTGTGATGCTTTGGTTGTGATTCCGATGTTTGAGTAGAAGGCTGTTGAATCATTAGACGAGCTTGTCTCTCCCTGGTTGGTTTTGAACTGATTGAGAATCAATTTTTCAAACATGGCATGTCTCTCATTCTGAAGGAGGAAGGCATAGAGTTGCTCATAGTTTGTATTCTTCAATCCTTTAGTGAGCTTCACAGCTGTGACAAACTTGTGCCATTCGGGATTCATGTTGTTCACAAACTTTGAGTTGAGCTGAATGTTAGGCATAGTCATTCTGATGTTCCTCATGTCATTCACTAACTTATGAAATCTCACATAGTACTCATAGACACTCTCATCTGGTTTCATCTTGAAGTGCTCAAATTCGTCATAGAGTTAGGATTCTCTGTCTTCCACAGTTAGTTCTGAACCTGAGAGAAGCATCTTAACATTGTCCCAAACTGCCTTTGCTTCAGTGTTATGATTGATCAGCTTGTAGATGTCTTTAGGAAGACCTTGAAGAACAATGTTTGAAGCCCTGATATCTGCATCAAATCTCTTTTTCTCCTTATCATCAAGCTCATCATACATCTTAGGTCTGTCCATTCCGTAAATAGGAGTACCATCTTCATTAGTATCAAGTATGTCTCTAGTCGTTTCAACTCGATATGGTCCTTCATCAATGGATTTGAGAATATTGACACCATTTTCCTTTCCAAGGCAATACAATCTGATTCGTTGAGCCCAAGAATCGTAGTCAGTTCTGTCAAGCATGGGTGGACGAGTATCTGATCCAGCTGCTTGTACATCCTCGGCAACAGATTATACGGGATTTTATAACTCTATGATTAAACCGGGAAATAGATTCTTTCACGGGATTTTACTAAATCAAGAGAAAACCGTAAACAATCACTCAAGTCGCTAGATGTTAATGCACTAAGTCGCTAGAGACAAATGCACTAAGTCGCTACCAATTAACTCGCTAGAAAGCCAAGTCGCTAGAAACCCAAGTCGCTAACAGAAAAGCAAGTCGCTAAGTAGTAACTCGCTACAGACCAAGTCGCTAACCAAATTTTGGCAGCAATTCGCTACACAAGTCGCTAGAGACACAAGTTGCTAAAGAGCAACTCGCTACTGACCAAGTCGCTACCACAAGTCGCTACCCGTAGTGGAGAGTCCACTACTCGTACTTTAACTCGCTAGCTCTAACTCGCTAGCTTTAACACTGTAAGTCGCTACAAAACTGTGAAGCAAGTCGCTACCAAGAAACTATTCCGAGAGCTAAGTCGCTAGCTTGAGAAACCAAATAAACTTCACTTTTCAATCCAAAAACAACCCAACCAAGATGATTCAAGCTTACCAAATGAAAACCTAAACACTTTTGATGATTCTAAACATAAAAGTACCAACAAAATTCAAACTTTAACACAAGAGATCAACCAAATGATGCAAAAACCACTAAACTTTTTCAAACTCAAAAACCACCTAAAAACCACTATAAATCCAAAGATGTGCAAGATATGATCTAACCATGGCTCTTGATACCAATTGTTAGGATATTACTTTTCACATGCACATCAAACCATAACACAAAGTAGCATATAGATGGAATTCTAGAGAGAGAAAGTTAGAGGTTTAGGGAACTTAGTGAGAGAAAGTGAAAGATATTATTATGAGCTCCAACTCTCTACCTTGGAAGGTAGAGAGTATTTATAGTCTTACATAACTCGCCACACTTTGGGCTGTGGATCAGGCATACAGTGGGTAAAGACCCGTCCGTCCTCCACGGTGTTACTTAACTAAATTACTACTTAACTTAAAAGAACTACGACTACGAGCTTTCTAACGATTACATATACTTGAGGTGACCGACTCTTTAATACCGGGAATTTCTAATTCCTAACACATTCTCACAGGGAACCCTACATAAACTATCGGCTTTCTCGTAGAGATGGCTGGTATTGAAGAAGGCGACCATCTCCCTAGTCTCCGCTCAGGAAAACCAAAGCGCACTATTGAGTCTAGACCCACGAGATTCATCAAAAGATCTCTTAAGTACACTTGACATTTCATCACTTGTCGTTCAGCAATAAGGACGCAAGTGATACATTCTTGAGTCCTTCACAGATCTTAGCAATCTGTCGAGAACACTTATGAGAGGTTCACAACTGTGATCCTCAGTGATTGAATGGAAACTCCTACCAGGGTCAACATCTAACAACCCTGATAGCAGGTCACTTCGGTAACTCCTTGTGGGATACGCTTAATGTTGTCTCAAACGGTCTACAGTTGTAAGGTGATGCTTCGGTGTACCTCAACGACTCACCTGAGCCGTAGATGTACTTCGGCATATCGTGTTAGCCTTCTTGAGGGCATCCGGTTTCAAGAACAGCCTTTGCTAGAATTAGAGATGTGTTTTCACATTATGTTGTTGACACTCTCGAAGTTCGAACTTGTAAACGTTGGAAATCCCGCTAAGGAGATTCCTTTCAAGAATCGAGTCCTGAAAATGTGGGTCATTACTTGAACTTGTTTAATGTAATGCCAACTGTCCCTTACGGGATTCGGATGGCTGATTCGCCCGACCAAGGTGAATGGAATCAAGACATTCATCAGTAGAACAGTTGTAGTAATCAATTCTTTATGGAAAGATTACAATGATCAATTGGTGTTCGTGACTGTACCAGAGATGCTGCTGCTAATGGATGCTCGCGGGAGGAAGAGATCGTGTTGATTCTCCTCATGCTCATACCAACAACATCACAAAAGAAGTTCTCTCAAAATCAAAGGCAACACAAAGTCATAATGATTATTCATCTAATCAAAGAATCTACATAGTTATAAAGACTCGAGAACTACTTCACATCTGGAATTCATTGTCAAATGAGCATGTGAGCATGTTGGAGAAATACATGGAGACGCTGGAGCAACGAAGCTGACCTGTAGCTGACAACTACATACTATCACACCACCACAAAGAACAAAGAAGTTAAGAACAAAGAAATCAAAGATGTCAAAGCAGAATACTTCATAAGAAACAAGATCCTCACACTGGAGAGATTGTTAGATTCACGGCAATTCTTCTTACAAGAAAGAAGAATGTTAGAAGACGTCAAAGCAACTATTACATCTGTACCAACAACTATTCAATATTACAGAAGACATCAATTTCTAACACTTAGGGGGAGATTGTTAGAATCACTCCTAAACTACTTCTCAAGTGATAGTAATCTATGTGTAATAGTTAGCTTAAATAAGCTTTTATGTTTGTAATTATGGCAAGGCTTATGTAGAAAGCCCATAATCCTTGGCCCAAGCCCATTATGGAAAGGAAGGGAACTTGCATGTTGCCCTAGTTCCTTTCCCTATATAAAGCATTGTAAACCATCCTTAGATGGTTGGTTGTTCATTTCTCTCAATACACCTAAGCATAACCTTTCTATATTGTCTTAACGTGTATGAGTTTAGTGTTCATCCGATCATCTTATCTATATTGCTTACTCATTGATGCTTGTGTTACAATATGGTGACCTAACACAAGGATTTTCATTAATTGCTAGAGCCTTTGGGAGATTTGCTAACAAATCCAACAACCGTATTCGTACCTCATCTAACACAAGGAATCAAGCAGTTGTTAACAATGGAAGGGTTGAGGTTCATAACCGAGGAAATGGTTGTCAGATGGGTAGTGGTCAAGGATTTAATGCTACTGGAAGGAATAACATGGGTGCTCCATAACAACAGGTTCAAATGGTTGATCATGGAAATGTTCAGAATGGGAATAATGGTCTTCGATGCTACAATGGCAATGAAAAGGGTCATTTGGAAAATGCTTGCCCAAAGCCTAGAACAAGAGGCAACACTTATCACATGGAGGCGTTACTCTTGGCTCTCAAAGATGAAGCTGGTGGAACACTTACCAACAAGGAACAAAGCTTCATGGCTAATGCAGATTCCGATGATGACATGGAAGACTTGCAAGCTAACGCAACTGTAATGTTAATGGCAAACATGCAAGAGCTTCACATGAGTGACACAGGCCCAGTGTATGACACTGATGGCTTGTCTCAGGTACCGGATCCTAGCATATGTCTTATACATGATCTGATATCTCTGACTGCATCTGCATCCGACGAGGCACAGAGTGTTCAACATGAGCCTTCTACGTCTCATCACGAAGAAAATCAAATGGATCCCGTAGTTACATTTGACGATCAAGATGACCTTCGGTTACCATTGATAATCAAGTTGACCCCGTGATTACATTTGAGGATCAAAATGATGAATATGTTGGGACTCAAGTTGAACAAAATGAGCCTTTGTCTAATCCAGATCCAGAGCTCATGACCTTATTTCACCACCCAATCTCAATTGGAAAAGTGCAATGAGATCAATAATTCTCTTCGAGAAAAAGTTGCATTATTGACTAAGGACAATGAATGCTATAAGTTACAACTCAACAATTTTGAAACTAAAGAAAAACGTGAATACAGTTTTGAAGTCTCTTTTGCAAAGTCATACCAAAACGAAAAATCTTTAGAAATACAGATACGTGATCTCGTTGTTTCCAAGAATGAATTGCTTTCTCAAATAGACCAACAAAAATTTGATCATCAACAACAAGTTAACACTCTCACTTCGGAAACTCAAAAAGCCAAGTCTGAGTTGTTATCGTGTCAAAAAGAGTTTTCTGAGTATAAAAAACATTCAAAGAGACGAATAGATCAGTATCTTGATGAAATTTTCGACTTACAAAACAAAATCAAAGAGTTTCAAAATGTTGTCCATAAACATGGTGAGTCAATCACAACAATTCAAAAGTTCACTTTTAAGCCAAATCCAGATGGATATGGGCCAATTCTTCCTGATTACAAACCACGTTTCTCACATAGAGCATTCAAACCAAATCCTCAAGTCTATAGTGCAGAACATAGAATTGATGATTCCATTATGAGTGTTGTTGAATATAATCGTGAAGAGGAATTAGATGCAGAAAAAGAGAGTCGGTTGAAAATGGAAAATGTTGAATATAACAAACCATTTGATTATTCAAAAGGCCCTCTTATAAATTTTGTTAAACAACAGGATAATACAAACACACCTTGGGTTATCACACCAATTTCTGAGTCCTCTTCTAATGTTGGTCCCGTCCAACAAGTTGCACAAATAAATGGTCCTTTACCTTCTTTGAGTAAAATCACACCATCACCCGAAAGATGTCAAATCCTTAAATATTTTGATACATTCATGTCTGACATCGATATTTTGGAACACGAAATTAAACTTAATTCGGAATTAAAAGTTGAAACTTTTCAATCGCCTTATGCGCAAAAACAAAGAGATATTTTTCAAAAACAACTTTTACCCCATGTTCGAAATCTTCGTATGTGTGCAACATATTGGGAACGGGATCTTCAGAAGGAAATTGGGAACTTGAAAACAATTTTCAATGCAACCGAGGCATGGACTTTGAAAACTAAACAGAAAAACAAATCTTTTTGAAACCATGTCGATCGACTCTTGGAAGATGTTATCTGTGCTGATACCATATTAATTGTTTTGTATCATTTTGCTGCTTCTGCTTCTGATAATATTGCTGTTAATTCTATTAATATTGTTGAAAATGTTGAGATTGTTGATAATGTGTCTCAAATCGAATCTTGAAAGCTGAAAACGAGCGTTTGTTAAATGAACTTTCAATTGTAAAACATCGTCTTCTATGGTGTCAAAAAAATTGTAATGATCGAGAACTTGCTTTGCAAAACAAACTCAAACAGTCGAGTGCTCAAACTTTTGAACCAAAACTTGAATGACTGGATGAGGAAAACGTGTCTTTAAAGTGTCAAATGTTTAAATATGAACAAGAAATTGCCAAAGTCAAAACAGAATATGGTGTCATATTTAATTTGCTCAAAAAGACTCATGCTAAAGCATCAAAAGAACTTGATAATCATCTTGCATACACTAAAGAGGTCTTAAACGTTAGTGGAAACATTCGCTCTAACCAAGATTTGTTACACACTATCATAGAGTTGAAAGAGGAGTTGGTGAAACTTAGGAAAGATAAATCTAGTAACATAAATGTCCTTGCACCTGGAATGTTTAAAATTGACACTAGGATGCCTAATTACAAACCACAAAATACTAATGTGCTTCCTTCCACTTCTACAGGAGTAGTTGCCTATAATCCTAGCGTTTACACTTCACAGCTTAAGAGCACAAACAGGAAGAATAGGAAGTTGCAACATAAGAGAAGATCAGTAAAAACCCCTGAAGTAGAAGAACACACTAGGACTTTGAATAAAACACATGATGCACCTACTTTAGACATTGCGTTAGAGAAATGTAATAGACAAAGTGATGTAACGAATGTTGAATCTTTAAATACTTTGAATGTTTTGTTTGAAGCATCTTGTATTGGCTGTCATAAAAGCATGTTTTCTGGTTGTCATGATAAATGTGCTGCTAAATCTATCTTATCTCGTAAGCGGAAACATAGAAATCAAATTACCTCTATGCCCACTAATGCTTCTAAGTCAGTGCTAGGTAAACCGCCTTCTAGTGTTTCTGCAGATATCATTGATGTACCCATAGAACCCACTTCACCTCCTAGGAAAAGAATATCACCTAGTGCATTCACTAAGACCAAAGCACAAACTAGTTGGACTTGGCAGAGATGGTTACAAAATAAACCTGGATTTAAATGGATTCCTAAAATCATAAACATATGTGTTTCAACTGTAACTGTAACGGAACCTTCTAACTCTTTGGGTTCCACCTCTACTTATATTCCACATGTGTCGTCTGTATGTAATGCAAGTGATACTGATCATCCTTTAGATTGTTGATAGCGGATGTTCCCGGCACATGACACGCAATCTCAAACTTCTTACAAACTTCGTTTCAAAGTTCATCGGCACTGTCAAGTTCGGGAATGATCACTTCGCAGCTATCATGGGCTACGGAGACTACATCAACGGGAACATCGAAATTAGCAGGGTTTATTATGTTGAAGGTCTTGGACACAATCCTTTCTCAGTTGTCCAGTTTTGTGATGGTGATTTGGAAGTTGCTTTTCAGGAGAAAACTTGCTTCATTCGTGATCTACAAGGAAACGATCTTATGTCAGGAAACCACACTTCAAGCCTTTACAAAATTTCAATGCACGACATGATCGCTTCATCTCCCATCTGTCTACTTTCTAAGGCAACATCTACAAAATCATGGTTGTGGCACAGAAGACTTTCACATTTAAACTTTCGAACCATAACTAATCTTGCACGACATAAACTAGTTGAAGGTCTTCCAAGGTTTAGGTATTCAAAAGATCACTTATGCTCAGCTTGTGAACAAGGGAAAAGCACTCGTGCTCATTTTCCTTCAAAGGTGGAAAACAACTCTCAGCATGATCTTCATCTTCTTCACATGGATTTGTGTGGCCCGATGCGTGTGCAGAAAATTAATGGCAAACGCTACATTCTTGTAATAGTTGATGACTACTCCAGATGGACTTGGGTTTATTTTCTTCGAAGTAAAGATCAAGCTCCACAAATGTTCATCACCTTTCTCATGAAAATTCAAGTTCAGCTCCGTAACACTGTTCGACAAGTAAGAACAGACAGAGGAACTGATCTTGTGAACCAAACTCTTCAAGAATACTATGAGAAAGTGGGAATTGAGCATCAGACATCCATTGCACGAACACCAGAACAAAATGGAATTGTCGAAAGACGAAACCGTACGTTAGTGAAAGCTGCAAGAACGATGTTGATAAATGCAAAACTTCCAGATTACTTATGGGCAGAAGCCGTGTCAACTACCTGCTACACTCAGAACCGTTCTATGATAACCAAACGCCACAACAAAACACCTTATAAGCTTATCCATAACAGAAAACCGAATCTAAAACACTTTCACGTATTTGGTGCTCTTTGTTACCCGAATAATGATCATGATGACTTTGAAAAGCTCAAGGCCAAAGCTGACATTGGAGTCTTCATTGGATAATGTGAAAACTCAAAGGAATACCGGATCTGGAATCGTCGTACAAAGGAAATTATGGAAACCATTCACGCTAATTTTTATGAGCTCATAGAAATGGCTTCTGAGCACAACAGCTTGGAACCCGGACATAACCGTCTCAACTTCCCCCAATCATCAGCTGATCAATCATTTCAACTCACTCATCGTCAGATGGAAATGTTGTTTGCTCCATTGTTTAGTGATGATCTTGATCAAAGTGCTCCAGATGTATCAAATGTTTCCGCTGCTCAACCTGATAATACTCCAATCCCTGATACACCTGAAACAACAACAACTATTGCTGATGCACCTCTGATTGAATCTCCTAAAACAGCCAAACAAACTGCTTCTAATGATGCAGATTCATCTGATGATCTTCTTAATCTAAATGTACATGCACCAGCGGATTATGATGGAAATGTAGTCTTTAACCCTTTCGCTACTGAAACTGCAAATCCAGATGTTACTGAATCCTCTACTAGCCATCTGAATCTACCAAATCTGCATAATGTAATCCAACATCAACCCTCCACACACCGATGGACTAAAGACCATCCTCTTGTTAACATCATTGGCAACCCGAACCAACCCGTCGTCACTAGACAACGTCTTCAGAGTGACGGAGAACATTGCATTTATGTACTCACCGTTTGTCAAATCGAACCCAAAAACATTAAAGATGCAATGACTCATGACAACTGGATCGAATCCATGTAAGAAGATCTGAACCAGTTTAAACGTTTAGAGGTATGGGAATTAGTTGAAAGACCAACATGGGTCTACATCATGGGTCTACCAGTTTAAACGTTTATAGGTACGGTTATCCGAAACAAGTCACGTCTGGTGGCTAAGGGTTATAGACAGGAAGAGGGGATTGACTTCGAAGAATCATTTGCACCGGTAGCTAGACTTGAGGCTGTTCGGATTTTTCTGGAATTTGCGGCTCACATGAACATCATTGTCTATCATATAGATGTCAAAACTGCTTTTATGAATGGTAAACTGAAGGAAACAGTATATGTTAGTCAGCCAGAAGGATTTTTTGATCCTGAGTTCCCTAATCATGTCTACAAACTGAACAAGGCTCTCTACGGTCTCAAACAAGCCCCTCGGGCGTGGTATGATAAGTTGTAATCCTTTCTCCTTGCTAATCATTTTATCAAAGGATCGCTCGACCCAACTCTATTTATTCAATATCATGAGGCACACATTTTAATTGTTCAGATTTATGTGGATGACATCATTTTTGGTTCTACCCACAAAAAGTATTCAAACGCTTTTTCACACCTAATGAAAACAAATTTTGAAATGTCAATGATGGGTGAACTTACGTTCTTCTTAGGACTGCAAGTTCATCAATCACCCTGTGGTATTTTCTTAATTCAGTCCAAATATGCTCTTAAAATATTGAATAAACATGGAATGCAAAGTTGTGACACCTATGCAACACCAATGATAGACACCAACAAACTGGATGTTGATTTACATGGGAAATTGGTTGACCCTACCAAATACCGAAGTATTATTGGGTCCCTCATGTATCTAACAGCCAGTAGACCCGACATTGTATTTTATGTATATCTTTGCTCCCGTTATCAGTCAAGGCCAACTAAAGACACCTCTCTGAGTCTAAAAGAATCATCTGATACGTAAATGGAACCATTAACTTGGGGATCTGGTATCCGAAGGACTCTACTTTTGAACTAATAGCTTTTTCAGACCCTGACCACGCAGGATGCTTAGATTCACGGAAAAGTACTTCAGGAGGTTTACAATTCCTTGATGATAAATTGATGTCATGGAAATCAAAGAAACAGGATTGTACATCGCTGTCCTCAACTGAAGCAGAATATGTATCCATGTATGCGTGTTGTGCTCAAGTCATTTGGATGAGAACACAACTCAAGGACTATGGTTATGTATTTGACAGAATTCCGGTGTACTGTGACAACCGAAGTGCTATTGCGATCTCATGCAACACCGTTCAACACTCGAAGTAAAAGCACATCGATCTTTTATATCATTTCATCAAAGAGCATGTGGAAAAGGGTACAGTTGAATTATACTTTGTAGGTAGAGAACACCAATTGGCGGATCTTCTCATTAAAGCCTTGCCTCCCGCAAGATTTACTGATTTGATTCACCGTATTGGTATGAGGTGTTTGACTCCAAAAGAACTGGACAAACTTTTAAAAGATTCTTAAAAATTCAAACACCAAAACCTCTTTTGTAAATATTTTTCAAAAACAAAATACAAAAATATAAAATCTGATAAAATCCAAAAATATTCTTTTATCTAAAAATCAAACATTGCTAGTACAAAACTTCCATCAACACAGTGTTCCATCAAATATTTCATCATTTTTTCTCGAACAAGTGTTGAGGGGAGAAAGTAAATATTTTTCAGTTTCATAAAACCTTTTACTTGCATGTTACCATAAATATGTTGTTTCTTCTAAATGTTGGATATGTATCTTGTTAAATACTCTCCTCGGACTCAAATGTTTAAAAATTTCATCATTTCAAAAGTCGAGGGGGAGTATCGTTAACTTTCTTTCCTAAAACATGTTTTGCCTAACCAAAATGGAAGTTAATGGGTCTTGGTTGAAATGTTTTGAGGCTGAGGGACTGATCTAGTCACTTTTGAAAAGTAATTTGAAATGAAACCTCCCACCAACCTCATTCACTGCATTTACTACTTGCATTTATTCCTAAACCAAACAAGATCCAACGATTCCTATTCGATTCGCAAATCCATTCATGCAATTCAAAAACTGTAAGTACTAAAAGGTTTTGATCATGTTTTAAACATAGGTTTTGAAAAACTTTTCAGTCCAACGGTTAATTCTTCCATTTTTTGAGTTTGAATGTTTACACGTATGCGTAAGGTTAAGGATTTCGCCTTAGTGTGTTAATGATGAAATGGTTTGTGTTAAAACCTTTCTAAACGTGTTAGGAAGCTATTTCAATCATTTATGTTAACCCAGAAACTCTAATTTAACGATTTGAATAAATTAGGGTTTATGTTCATAATTGGGGCTTTTCATGTTTTTGTGTTTTAGTACGATTAGATGCTTAAAGAAATGTTAGAACATGTTCAATTACATGAAATCAACCTTTAATTACACCAGAAACATCAAAATGTGATACTTAAATTTTTAGGGTTTCTTGGTTCGTTACCCTTGAATCTTTTGATTCTGTGGGTGTTTTATGTTAAAACTTGCTCTAATCTACTCCTTAGACATCTAGGAATGTGCAGAAACACTTCTTGATTGAATTACATGGTTGAATCTGTTATGCGTAGGATTCTAGGGTTTAGGGTTTTAGAACCTTATGCCTAACTGTTCTTGGCTTATATGATTTGACTTTGTGCCTGTTTTGTGTATCTGAGAGTATTAGGACTGCTCAGTAATTAAGTTTTCATGTTTATGTGTTTCAGGTTTCTTATACGTAAAATTCAGACTAAAGGTGTTCATGATTTACGCATATGGAAAACCTTTATGCGTAAAGGTTACGCATAAGAGTAATCTTACGCGTAACTCTTATGCATAAGGGATCTACAGTGGGACTACACGTATCCTGGAAGGATATGTGTAAACTTGGATGTTTACGCCTAAGCTTTACTCTTACGAGTAAAACTTACGCGTAACATTTTGCTAAAGCTTACGCGTAAACCTTTAAGCCTTTGGACCAACTTTACGCGTAAGAATTTCTTACGCCTAAGGCTTGCCCTTACGATTAAGCTTACGCATATGTCTAAAGCTCCTTTTTACGCATAAATTCACATGTTTACGCTTATGCCAACTATTCACCTTGTTTTGAAATGTTACGCGTAGTATAACTTGTAACTGTTACACTTAAGTCACAAAACCAAAATGTTACTCAGAAGCTCTAAAAGGTTAAAATGTTGTGTGTTTAAGTGTAATTTGGACATTAAAACTTCAAAATTAACAGATTCACGTAACTTATCACATCAACTTCATTCAATTGGACTAATAGTGACTTTGGACTCGTAACATTCATATACATGATAACTTCAAACAAGTAATTGAACAGTAAAATCATACTAAAACTAATAGAATGTGTTTCAATTTGTTGGTTCCTTTGTCTCAATACCTTTCAGATCACGAAATGGATGTCAATCAAGAGAACCTCAATGCCTTAAATGAGCTCACTATGGCTGATATCTTCCCTGCTGACTACAACAAAACTATTGGAAAAAACAATATCCGTGTCGACTTCAACAACTTCACATGCTCAGAATCCGCATGCAGAGTTGCCGTTGACATCCTCAAGAATCACCCTTTCCATCTCATGCTCACTAACTCTGCCACAGTACCCGAAATCTACATCCATCAGTTCTGGCACACTATGGACAAAGTTGACGGACAAGATGCAGTGAAAGTGACCCTTGGCACTAAGGAAGTCACGGTCACTGTGGCGTTTCTTCGTGTCATTCTTCTTCTTCCGGTCATTCGTTCTACTGAATACGTTCCGATTCCTAATGAAGAGGAGGTATTGGATTTCATGGTTAACATTGGATACGACGAAGCTTCTGGTATCATATCTAAACACTCCAGTGTCAATCTCAAAAATATACCACAACCTTGGAGGACCATCTACATCATGATCACCAAATCAGACTCAGGCAAAGATAGTGGTCATGAACATCTGAAGCTTATGCATTTTCAAACCTTCTATGGATGGTTCATATGAACCACATTGATTATGCTAGCTTAATCTGGGAAGACATGATGCAACACTACAGGAAGCCTGGTTCCAAGATTCCCTTCATCAGATACACCAAACTGCTGATACATAACATTCTCGGGAAGCACACGGACATCCCACTGAGACTGAATGACCCAAAAATGCACTCCATGTTGTATGAGCCTACCTTAAATTCTGTTAGGTTCAAAGACTCATCAACCCGAAAACAAGGTGCGGAACTCCCTGCTTGCTTGATTACTGATGACATCAAGGATCTTCCGTCCTACAAACGTTACAAGGAAGCAGTGCGTGCGGGAAAAGTTGGGTTAATGGATGAGAAGACGAATCCAGTGGTTACTACAAGGGCTAAGAGAGCTGGAAGCACAACAAAGTATAAGAAAAGAAATCCAAGCCGAAAGAGAAAAGTCCCAGGCAAAATCGTTCATCCTAAAGCAAAACCAGAACCAGTTCCCCAAGATGACGATTCTGAAACTGAGTCGGATGATCTGACTATCTACTCTGAAGTACATCCAGATGACCCATCCATCATGAAGACAGAGGAAAAACCTGCTAGTCCATCATCTGGAAAAGGGAAGAAACCTATCGAAGAAGAAAAAGAAGAGGATTCTGAATGGGAGTATGATCCTAATGCTGCAGAGAAACAACTTCAGAAAACTCTGAAGCAGCAAAGGATGGAGAAAGCTGCTGAAGAGTTTGCACTTCAACAAACTAAAGGACCTGGAGGTTCCAGCGGTGGTGTTCTCTCTACATCAGTTCTTGATCTGGTTAATCAACCCGGTAAAGGAACCGATGCCACCACCAAGGAATCTACAGAGGAAAAACAGCAAGAGGATGAAGAGTTGCTCGATTATGGAGGTGACGAACAAGAGCATGATGATCGAATCACAGATAAAGATCTTGAAGAAGCTAAAAAGGAAAGGGCGGAAGAAGAACTTGCTAAGAAGGCTGAAGAAGAACGCATTCGAAGGGAAACTGATGACTACATCCTAGACAACCCTAACCATAATCCTAAACAATCTTCAGAAATACCCACCTCCAAAGCCGAATCATCATCTCACTCATCACCACCACCATCCAAAGAAACCACAAGAAAATCATCATCAAAATCAATCAAGAAGAAGGCCGATACTTGGGCATCTTGCACCAAAGCCAAGATCCAGAAAGCATTGCTTCAATCTAGAAAACGCAAACAAAGTCTTCAGGAACAAAGATTGAACATGGTGGATGACAAGGTCATCGAGCTTTCTCAGGAGATGGAAAATTCGAGGGAGAAAAAGTATAGATCAAGGCATTTTTCAACAGAGATGTTCAAGGAGAAATGGATGAGTAGATCAAGAACTACACTCATCACTTTCTCCTCAAATCAGTCCCTGCTGTTACCAAAGAAATGTTCACGAATCAGTTCTACCCAACACTCAAAACACTGGTCAAGCAAATGATTACTACAACACCGGTGGTCATGCAAACCCGGCCAGTCCAACCTCCAGTTGTCACCGAAGCTGATTTGATTTCACAGTTGGTTCTACAGATGTCTCCTTGAGCTCCTACTTTCACACCAGATGAATCGAAGCTGTATGAGTTACTTCTTGCACATCAACTGAAAACATCGTGCAAGGAAGCTGCTGGTCAGGACAAGCGACCAAGACATGATGATGACAAGGATCAAGACCCGAATGCTAAATGTCAAAAGAAAATTGGAGGGTCATCATCATCCATGCCACCACCACCTCCTAAGACCACCACCACACCCACAAGATAAGCTACACAATGACCTCCCTCATCTGAGAAACCTCGGGATGCAGATTCTCCACCACCACTACAGAAAACTGGTGATCACTTCATCTATACCGGTGGTGAGGATGATGACATTCCTGAGCCCCAATAACAACCATCACCTCAACCATCACCGCAACCAGAATCATCCTCCAGAACCAAGAAGAAGAAACAAAGTTATGTCGTCTCATGGTTGGAAGAAGACGACACCGAGGAGTATGATTGGTTTAGCAAGTTGGTTGATGCTACGCCCAGATTGTCTGAAGGTCAAGAAGCAGTAGACGGTCGAACAATGAAGCAGGTGAAGATTATCCAAGATGAATTTAAAGTGAAAAATATGACGAAACGGGAGCTACGCAGGATAAAGAATGACGCATTCAGCTTGTTGAAAGACAGATCATGTAGCACGGTTGAGGTCAAATATCATTTGGACAACATTGCCTGTGTAATGTCCAACAACATCGACTGGCTGAATCCCGAATCGAACATCGATGTTACAAGGAAGGATAACACTCCTTACTACACTGATTGGACAAAGCCTCTACCCACAATTGGCCGACCCGAACAACCTAAGATTCCATACCGTTTCTTCTTCAACAAAGACCTAGAGTTTCTTCAACACGGCAGTAACGTCAGCAAGAAATATGCTACCTCACTTACCTTCAACATTCCAGCTGAAGATAAAGGTCAAGCGACAAAGTGGGGTTATTCATTTTTGTCCGAGATCAAGGTCAAGCGACAAGATGAACAAGAATATGATTTCACTGAGGCCAATTTCTCGAGATTGTCACTCAACGACATCGAAGACATGTATCTCGCAAAGGTACAAGGAAGGATGCGACAATTTTTGACAGAGATTCAACTTCAGTTCATCACTGCCCTGCTGATCTTCATTCGTAGCAAAGTCATTCAAAAACGTGTTGAAGATCTACAACTTGCAGTCGAATCATACCAGAAGCAGATAAATCTTACAAAACCGTTGCGACACTTCCCCAACCTTAATCAACAAGCTCAGTACACAATCGTGCATAAACCAAAGTTTGGAATCGTCTACCGCAGTGAACATCATCATACATGTTTCATGGCATTCGACGAGATCCACAAGTTCTGTGAAGCGACGTTGAAGATGGTTCGAGACGGGTTAGCTTATCGGTTAAAAGATATTCAAGAGGGTATTGGTAAGAAGAATAGATGGAATTCAGAGGAACGCAAGGAAGTTCACAGGTTATCACGTGGCTGGATGAAAGGTTATTCCACCGGGATCAGATGAGAAGCTTGGAGAGCTATGTGGGAGAACGACAAAGTTTCTCGATCTTGACGTTTCAACGTGAAGATAAAGTCCCGGGTCGTGTGTAATTGTTGGATACTCTTTCGAACACTCTTGAATGTATTTTGATATTTGATTTATTTATTCATTATGGTCTGTACATAAATAGCAGTGTACAACCCGATCTTGTAATGAAAGGACCCTGTGGTATGCATCAGTGCCACAATCCCTATAAAAGGATCGAAAGCTTCTTACTTTTGAGTAAAATTTATCAAACTTTCAACATTTTCAAAATTTTGCTCAAAAGAACAAGTACTGTCTCTCGTGTTTTCTAAACTTCAGAAGTTAATATCACTTGATGAGGGGGAGTATTTGCAAACAAATTTTGTTCTAACAACGTTCTTTATGGAAATCTTCCCGCAAAACTCAAAATGGTCATATTCGATATCAAAATTTCATCAAAAATAACATTCATATGCCATTTTTGAGGGGGAGAAAAATTTTGTGATACAAATATGCTGGTTTATGGATGAATCCAAGTGTGCACAGTCTTAACCATTGAATTGACAAGCTCTAAAATGTCATAAGTCAAAAAGACTTGTCCGAGGCGGGTAATAATTTCAAACTAGTTCGCTAGTGATGTAAACGTGTCTCGTAAATGACTAGTCTTAGTAGAATGTACCATCCGAGAAACTCTTGGTAGACATGAACCTTGACGGGTCTAACCTCCTCACCAAGGAGTGTTTACAACTTCAAGCTGACCTAGTCAGTGATGTAACCGTGTCTCACGGGGAATTGTTTATCTCGAGTCGATCAATTCAAAATTGCGTGCTCTACCCTCACGGTGCAGATTTCAGTCAAAACTCATAAGCACATGTGGAGGGGGAGTTGTTGGTATTTGGAAAATCCATATTGAAGAGTCGGTTACCCCAACTCTAGTCTAGCATATGTTAGCTCGTAGACTTTACATTATTTACTAGTTTATTAGTTAGATTAGTTAGTTATTAGCTTAGAGCAACACCGTGGAGGAAGGACGGGTCTTTACCCACTGTATGCCTGATCCACAGTCCGACAGGAGGATTTTTAAGTTGTAACTATAAATACCTCTTACATCCTTGGAAGATGTAGTGCTTCTTAATCTAACCTTTCATTTTTTTTATTTTCTCTCTCTAAGATCACCCTCTCTACTCTTTCTATCTCTAAACATGGCCTACTTGTTTCATCATCATCCAAGGCCACCCGAATTATCAAACAACATAAAAAGTATGATCCTACAGGAGTATTTCTGAAAATACAAAACTCTCGAAGTGTTACAAACATGTTTTCACTCATAAACACTTTGAGAGATTTTCATGAAAATGGTTTTATGGCAACATAGGATAGTCATGGAGTTATAAGGTGACTAACTTTAGGAATAAACATCCTATTATCCGCCAGAGCCGGAGGGATCTACCCAAGGACACCACCAATAGTTAGTATTTAGAAGTCCTTAGGTATGATTGAAAAAGGATAAAATGAGAATCGAAGAAAGAAGGAGTTGAAGAATTAAAAAGAAAAGTAAAGAAAAGGGTGAAAAGAAATAGCCCTCCAAATTATTCAACTTAGGGCAAACACCGCGTTCAATTCATATGCTACTGGTTGTCACAAGTTGACACCGGTATTGAAGACGAAGTCGTCATGGACCCAGTGACGCAATGCACTAAACCTTATTAACCACTCAAGTTCTCTTAATAGAGCTTGTTTCATTCTCACTGGAAACCCTACGTAATCTATCGGCTCTCTCTAAGAGATTGCTGGTATTGAAGAAGGAGACCCTCTCCCTAGTCTCCGCTTAAAGGCTTATTTGGTCTACGCTTCACGTTTTGATACAAGGAATTATTTTCGGGCTTACATGAGATTATTTTTGCTACCTATTGTTGGAAGAGATTTTAATGAGAATCGTTTTTTTTGGACAATTCGTAAATGGGCTTGAACGAGATTATTGTTTGGTGAGATTTGTTCAATGGACCGGGTAAAATAATTAGAGTAATGGACATGGGACTTCTAAAGCTTAAATGGATCGGATTCAAAGTTGTGGTTGGACTTCTCAAAATTGGATTGTATATATGAGCTTTGATCTTATGAGATTTGATTATGAGTTTTGAGTTATAAGATTTAATGATGAGATTTGAGACGTGTGATTTGATGATGAGATTTGTTGAAGAGATTTGACGATGAATTTTTTGATATTGAGGTGTGATGATGAGATTCGGTGTGTTATGTGATTTGATACTTTGGTCTATACATTTTCACGAAGGATATTATGTCACGACTTGAATCGATATTTGAACAAAGTTGACTATGGGGTTGTTTGTACGGTATCTCTTATTTGGATTTGAAGTGAGGTTTTTCGGATGCACTTACTTATTTCGTCTTCTTTCTTTCTCCCCTTTCACGAAGATGACTTATTTGGGAATTTATAGAGTGTGATAAAGACTTGGCTATTTAGTTACTTCTGTGATTCTTTCTCACTTAACCCACAACGTAGCTATCACTTCAGTGTCTCAAATAGTTGAGGATACGTCAAGAGGTTTTGTACATTGGGTACACCATTTCTTTTTCACAAGGATTAATACAAGCTTAAGTAACAAATCTGGGGAATTCTACTTCATTTTCAAGTTTGGTATATCGGGTTTACTTCACCAAGTGGTCACAGCAATAGCCGACAAAATACGTGGATGATGTGTTTAACAAAGGGTTTAATGGTTGAGATGTGATCAGCAATTCTCATGGATTATTCGTAGCCACAGAATGTCAATAATACTCCACAGTATAAGCAAAATCTTTCAAGATGTTTGCTTATGATGAGAACTTGTCGTGCAAATGGTCGTACACGTTATGATGCTTCCGAAAGTTCAAAACCATCATGGGGGAGAAACGTGTACTTTGATGTTTTACGGTCAACCTCCAGGGGAAAGTAGTGTATACTACTCTACTTAGTATGGTTTGTGAAGTATTCTACATATGGGAGAAGATTTGTTGATGATGGAGAACGAACCGTTGACGAACCGCTACATGTTCCCCTAAAACAGATAATCACCGAAACCAAAGTTGTCATAACACAATTCAAGCTGACATTGTGTACGGTTTAGTCTTGATTTTGTAAAATCCCGCGAAAGAATCTATTTCTTAGTTTAAATCATAGATTTGTAAAATCCCGTGACAATGGAACCATCCCGGTAAAAGTAAAAGTGCATTTTCGGATCTATCTTTCGGTTTACTCTTCGTTTTGTAAAATCCTGCGAAAGAATCTATTTCTCAGTTTAAACCATAGAATTGTAAAATCCCGTGATGATGGAACCATTCTAGAGAAAGGAAAGTGTATTTTTGGATCTTATCTGATGCTGGTACTACGGTTTCTTTTTCGAAGAAGGGATAAAGGGTGTACTTCATGAATTGGGTGACTGTTTGGATATTCTTCATGGCAGATTGGTTATTACAAGGTTTTACGGGGTTATGTGCTTTTGACAAAGTTCGGGATGAAACCATTATCAAAGTTCACTTAAAACATCAATGGAGGCTAGAACTGAGCTTTTAAACCATAAGATGTGACAATGGCGCTAATTCATTATTATTTATTTGAAGTTGAAGTGAAATTTCACAGGCGATTGCACTTAGTATCTGAAGGTATCGGGGATGGTTGGATGAAGATTCTTCGAGATCCTTGTTCAAGCTTTTAACATTTTCAAAGACGAAGACTTGGAAATCTAGTTGTTTTTGGGTGATTTTTCTTTTTCTTTTTACCACCAAAAAATAACTATCACTTTAAGGAGTTACGTTGTAGTGCTCAGTGTCACATTAAATTTTGGATTTTCAAAGGTAATGTACATCTTATACTTGATGGTTGGTTGGTTGAAGAGTATAGAGTACTTAGGGATTCAAAGGGGCATGAATTCTCTTCACCATTCTTAGTCACATTGGTGCAAGCTTAAGTCACAAGTTCGGGTTAGTTTACTTCAATGTCGAATTCATCATATTGGGTTTTCTACATCAGGTGTCACGACAAAGAGCCTACTGAATGATAATGGGGTTGGTAACAAGTTTGCCAAGAGTAGTAGAAAAGAGAGAGATTATGACGTTTGAACACAACAGTTCAAGCCTCGCTCTCTAAAGAAAAGAAAAGTGTACGCTTCAGTGCGCTTTATCTTCAGAAGAAGAGAAATCCTCTCATTTATGACCATTCTCATCAACATGCTTCATACTTTTTCCATGCGCGTTCAATCATCAAGTGGATCTGCTTATCGGGAATTGTGTTCTTATTCCACTTGCTCAATTAAAATAGCGATGGCGACATCATATGCAACCTTTGAGGGGGAGAAGTGTGAATAGACTACATTTGGATGATATTCACTTGTTTAATCAAGAATGGCAACTCCGTATGCAATTCTTGAGGGGGAGAAGAAGTGTGATAATTCTGCATGTTGAGTTATATCTGAGAATATATGGTCATACGGCTCCTAACTCATGTAAGAACCGAGCTTCTTCTTATCGGGTCATCTTTACATTGAAGTTTCTTCTAAGAGCCGTTGGTTGACATCTTCTCACGGATTGATGAGTTTAACGACAAAGTGCTTCCAGTTGATGCTTCATGTACACATCCACATGCTGATTTCGAACAACCTTCTGTTCTTGTTTGATGTGATTGTTTGCTTGGTGTTACCATTTCAAGTGTTCGTTGCGGGCTGATTGCTGATTTCCTTGATGAACATCTTTCTGTTCTTGTTTGATTGGGAGGGATTTTAATTAAGGGGATTTTCTATAAGTAAGTTAATTGGAATGCATTCAGTGATTTGAATATGTTAACTTTCTAATCCCCAATTGGACAATCTTGAAGAATGCCGAGTCTACAGTCTGTTCTACATTTTTTGCTGCATATAGAAATGCTAAAGACGAGTTGCATTTGATTATCTAAAGACTTCTTCTTATTTCAGGCATTTATCAAAAAGATTTCCAGTTTAGGGGAGAGCACTAATTGGGGGAGAGTGAAAGGCCAGATTTAATCCCTAATTAGATTTTCTCACATAATTTTTCAGCAAGTTGATTCTCACAGATACATCTGAGCTAATGATGTTCTTCTCAAAAGATTTCAAGTATTTGGGCGTATAATGTGTTGCTGATTCTGAAGTATCAAAACCAACAAGGGGGAAGGAGACACACATCTAAACGCGAGTAAACTTGATGAACTTAATACTTCTAAGTGATTGAAGAAATCCTGGGAAGACGAATGTCATGACCGTAGAGAAACTCAAGGTTTGACTCATGGGGTTTAGTGTTCTTATTCCAACTATGTGGGGGAAGATATGGAAGAGTTAGTTTCTGGTGATAAAAGAGGTACACAAGTGTGTGGTGATTTCGATGTTATCGCAATCATCATGGGAGAGAATTATGTACATTGGGGTCACACAGATGTTTCACTTGAGAGCTTAATCAGTGATTCAGTGATAATCACTTATTCCGGAGTTGACATCCGCATAGATAATTAGTGATTCAGCCTGCTACTTCAATGTTATCGGTTACTCTCTCTTTGGGCATTCGGGTACTTCGAGTTCTTGAGCTTCATACACAATCAGAAGGAAAGGTAAATGTGTACATTGGTGGTGTTATCTGTTATTCTTTGAATGGGTATATGTGTATTCGGGTCCGTGAGTTTTATTCTATGAGACTGACTGTATCACTTCAACTACTCGGGGGAAGTGGTCTCTTGACACCTTTTGGGGATGCATCGCTTCAAACTTCAGCGGAAAGAAATATGAGAAGATTCTATTCAAGTGTGGGATGATACGTTGTTGTTCTATCTTGATGATATAACACCGAACAGAGAATCATGATAATCATTCTTAAAAGGAGCAGCAATATCGATGATATGGTGTGCTTCCTAGTGCACTGGCTAAGGCAAGCTTGAAATAGAGCTTCGAATCTACTCAACAAGAAGATTTTTGGTTTGGAGGGAAGCTGCCAAAGTCTCACTTTCAGAAGGTTCAATTTCTCAATACGATTCAGGAGCCTCGAAAGCTTTGGTGGTGAAAGTTTAAGAGATGACGATTACTATCTTCTACAACGATGCTAAACGAAATCCTTATCTCGGTACTCGTATCATCATCTTCTTAAACTATATCATCTACTCTATCTGTAAAATATTTTTTAAAAACCAAATACAAAAATATAAAACTAGCAAAAAGAAAAGAGAAAAATATAAAATCAACAAAAATCCATAAAAATCAGAAAATTTAAAAATTCCAAAAATATTGTTTTATCAAGACATGTCTTCCGGTATCGATAACATCTACGGTCTTAGAAATTTCATTCAATAATGGCATGGGACTTTAGATGAAGTTCGAGCAGGAGGTGTAAATATTCTTTTTCCAAAACATGTCAAAAACTATGGTTGTCATGATAAATGTGTTGCTAAATCTATCTTATCTCGTAAGCAGAAACATAGAAATTGAATTACCTCTAGGCCCACTAATGCTTCTAAGTTAGTGCTAGGTAAACCGCCTTCTAGTGTTTCTGCAGATATCATTGATGTAACCATAGAACCCACTTCACCTCCTAGGAAGAGAATATCACCTAGTGCATTCACTAAGACCAAAGCACAAACTTGTTGGACTTGGCAGAGATGGTTACAAAATACACCTGGATTTAAATGGATTCCTAAAATCATAAACATGTCTTTCAACTGTAACTGTAACAGAACCATCTAACTCTTTGGGTTCCACCTCTACTTCTATTCCACATGTTTTGTCTGTGTGTGTAATGCAGGTGATACAGATCATCCTTTGGATTGTTGATAGCGGATGTTCCTGACACATGACAGGCAATCTCTAAACTTCTTACAAACTTCGTTTCAAAGTTTATCGGCACTGTCAGGTTCGGGAATGATCACTTCGCATCTATCATGGGCTACAGATACTACATCAATGGGAACATCGAAAATAGCAGGGTTTATTATGTTGAAGGTCTTGGACACAATCTTTTCTCAGTCGGCCAGTTTTGTGATGGTGATTTGGAAGTTGCTTTTCGGGAGAAAACTTGCTTCATTCGTGATCTACAAGGAAACGATCTTATGTCAGGAAACTGCACTTCAAGCCTTTACATAATTTCAATGCAAGACATGATCGCTTCATCTCCCATCTGTCTACTTTCTAAGGCAACATCTACAAAATCATGGCTGTGGCACAGAAGACTTTCACATTCAAACTTTCAAACCATAACTAATCTTCCACGACACAAACTAGTTGAAGGTCTTCTAAGGTTTAGGTATTCAAAAGATCACTTATGCTCAGCTTGTGAACAAGGGAAAAGCACTCGTGCTCATTTTCCTTCAAAGGTGGAAAACAACTCTCATCATGTTCTTCATCTTTTTCACATGGATTTGTGTGGCTTGATGCGTGTGCAAACGATTAATGGCAAATGCTACATTCTTGTAATAGTTGATGACTACTCCAGATGGACTTGGGTTTATTTTCTTTGAAGTAAAGATCAAGCTCCACAAATGTTCATCACCTTTCTCACGAAAATTCAAGTTCAGCTCCGTAACACGGTTAGACAAGTCAAAACAGACAGAGGAACTGAATTTGTGAACCAAACTCTTCGAGAATACTATGAGAAAGTGGGAATTGAGCATCAGACATCCATTGCACGAACACCAGAACAAAATGGAGTTGTCGAAATACGAAACCGTACGTTAGTGGAAGCTGCAAGAACGATGTTGATAAATGCAAAACTTCCAGATTACTTATGGGCAGAAGCTGTGTCAACTGCATGCTACACTCAGAACCGTTCTATGATAACCAAACGCCACAACAAAACACCTTATGAGCTTATCCATAACAGAAAACGGAATCTAAAACACTTTCACGTATTTGGTGCTCTTTGTTACCCGAATAATGATCGTGATGACTTTGGAAAGCTCAAGGCCAAAGCTGACATTGGAGTCTTCATTGGATACTGTGAAAAATCAAAGGGATACCGGATCTAGAATCATCGTACAAAGTAAATTATGGAAACCATTCACGCTAATTTTGATGTGCTCACAGAAATGGCTTGTTCGGAATGGCTTCTGAGTAAAACAGCTTGGAACCCGAACATAACCGTCTCAACTACCCCTAATCATCAGCTGATAAATCATTTCAACTCACTCATCGTCAGATGGAAACGTTGTTTGCTCCATTGTTTAGTGATGATCTTGATCAACGTGCTCCAAATGTATCAAATGTTTTCGCTGCTCAACCTCATAATACTCCAATCCCTGATACACCTGAAACAACAACAACTGTTGCTGATGAACCTCTGATTGAATCTCCAAAAACAGCCAAACAAACCGCTTCTAATGACGCTGATCCATCTGATGATCTTCTTAATCTAAATGTACCTGCACCAGCGGATTATGATGGAAATGCGGTCTTTAACCCTTTCGCTACTGAAACTGCAAATCCGGATGTTGTTGAATCCTCTACTAGCCATCTCAATCCACCAAATCTGCACTATGTATACCAACATCAACCCTCCATACACCGATGGACTAAATACCATCCTCTTGTTAACATCATTGGCAACCCGACCAACCAGTCGTCACTAGACAACGTCTTCAGACTGACGGAGAACATTGCATTTATGCACTCACCGTTTGTCAAACCGAACCCAAAAACAATAAAGATGCAATGACTCACGACAACTGGATCGAATCCATGCAAGAATAACTGAACCAGTTTAAACATTTAGAGGTATGGGAATTGGTTGAAAGACCAACAGGGGTCTACGTCGTTGGTTTCAAATGGATTTGGAAGAATAAGTTAGATGTTGAAGATACGGTTATCCGAAACAAGTCACGTCTTGTGGCTAAGGGTTATAGACAGGAAGAGGGGATTGACTTCGAAGAATCATTTGCACCGGTAGCTAGACTTGAGGCTGTTCGGATTTTTCTGGCATTTGCGGCTCACATGAACATCACTGTCTATCAGATGGATGTCAAAACTGCTTTTCTGAATGGTAAACTGAAGGAAACAGTATATGTTAGTCAGCCAGAAGGATTTGCTGATTTACATGGGAAATTGGTTGACCCTACCAAATATCGAAGTATTATTGGGTCTCTTATGTATCTATCAGCCAGTAGACCCGACATTGTATTTTCTGTATATCTTTGCTCCCATTATCAGTCAAGGCCAACTGAAAGACACCTCTTTGAGGCTAAAAGAATCCTCCGACACGTAAAAGGAACCATTAACTTGGGGATCTGGTATTCGAAGGATTCTGGTTTTGAACTAATAGCTTTTTCAGACACTGACCACGCAGGATGCTTAGATTCACGGAAAAGTACTTCAGGAGGTTTACAATTCCTTGGTGATAAATTGTTGTCATGGCAATCGAAGAAACAGGATTTACATCGTTGTCCTCAATTGAAGCAGAATATGTAGCCATGTATGCGTGTTGTGCTCAAATCATTTGGATTAAAACACAACTCAAGGACTATGGTTATGTATTTGACAGAATTCCGGTGTACTGTGACAACCGAAGTGCTATTGCGATCTCGTGTAACACTGTTCAACACTCAAAGTCAAAGAACATCGATCTTCGATATCATTTCATCAAAGAGCATGTGGAAAAGGGTACAGTTGAATTATACTTTGTAGATACAGAACACCAATTGACGGATCTTCTCACTAAAGCCTTGCCTCCCGCAAGATTTACTAATTTAATTCACCGTATTGGTATGAAGTGTTTGACTCCAGAAGAACTGGACAAAGTTTTAAAAGATTCTTAAAAAGTCAAACACCAAAACCTCTTTTGTAAATATTTTTCATAAACAAAATACAAAAATATAAAATATGATAAAATCCAAAAATATTCTTTTATCTAAAAATCAAACATTGCTAGTACAAAACTTCCACCAACACAGTGTTCCATCAAACATTTCATCATTTTTTCTCGAACAAGTGTTGAGGGGAGAAAGTAAATATTTTTCAGTTTCATAAAACCTTTTACTTGCATGTTACCATAAATACGTTGTTTCTTCTAAATGTTGGATATGTATCTTGTTAAATACTCTCCTCGGACTCAAATGTTTAAAAATTTCATCATTTCAAAAGTCGAGGGGGAGTATCGTTAACTTTCTTTCCTAAAACATGTTTTGCCTAACCAAAATGGAAGTTAATGGGTCTTGGTTGAAATGTTTTGAGGTTGAGGGACTGATCTAGTCACTTTTGAAAAGTAATTTGAAACAAAACCTCCCACCAACCTCATTCACTGCATTTACTACTTGCATTTATTCCTAAACCAAACAAGATCCAATGATTCCTATTCGATTCGCAAATCCATTCATACAATTCAAAAACTGTAAGTACTAAAAGGTTTTGATCATGTTTTTAAACATAGGTTTTGAAAACTTTTCAATCCAACGGTTAATTCTTCCATTTTTTGAGTTTGAATGTTTACGCGTATGCGTAAGGTTAGGGATTTTGCCTTAGTGTGTTTATGATGAAATGGTTTGTGTTAAAACCTTTCTAAACGTGTTAGGAAGCTATTTCAATCATTTATGTTAACCCAAAAACTCCAATTTAACGATTTGAATAAATTAGGTTTATGTTCATAATTGGGGCTTTTCATGTTTGTGTGTTTTAGTACGATTAGATGCTTAAAGAAATGTTAGAACATGTTCAATTACATGAAATCAACCTTTAATTACACCCAGAAACATCAAAATGTGATAATTAAATTTTTAGGGTTTCTTGGTTCGTTACCCTTGAATCTTTTGATTTTGTGGGTGTTTTATGTTAAAACTTGCTCTAATCTACTCCTTAGACATCTAGGAATGTGCAAAAACACTTCTTGATTGAATTACATGGTTGAATCTGTTATGCGTAGGATTCTAGGGTTTAGGGTTTTAGAACCTTATTGCTAACTATTCTTGGCTTATATGATTTGACTTTGTGCCTGTTTTGTGTATTTGAGAGTATTAGGACTGCTCAGTAATCAATTTTTCATGTTTATGTGTTTCTGGTTTCTTACATGTAAAATTCAGACTAAAGGTGTTCATGATTTACACATATGGAAAACCTTTATTCGTAAAGGTTACGCATAAAAGTAATCTTACGCGTAACTCTTACGCATAAGGTGTCTACAGTGGGACTACACGTATCCTGGAAGGATATGCGTAAACTTGGATGTTTACGCCTAAGCTTACGCTTACAAGTAAAACTTATGCGTAACATTTTGCTAAAGCTTACGCGTAAGCCTTTAAGCCTTTGGACCAACTTTACGCGTAAGAATTTCTTACGCCTAAGGCTTGCCCTTACGCTTAGGCTTACGCATATGCCTAAAGCTCCTTTTTACGCATAAATTCACATGTTTACGCTTATGCCAACTATTCACCTTGTTTTGAAATGTTACGCGTATTATAACTTATAATTGTTACACTTAAGTCACAAAACCAAAATGTTACTCATAAGCTCTAAAAGGTTAAAATGTTGTGTGTTTAAGTGAAATTTAGACATTAAAACTTCAAAATTAACAGATTCACGTAACTTATCACATCAACTTCATTCAATTGGACTAAAAGTGACTTTGGACTCGTAAAATTCATATACATGATAATTTCAAACAAGTAATTGGACAATAAAATCAAACTAAAACTAACACAATGTGTTTCAATATGTTGGTTCTTTTGTCTCAATACCTTTCAGATCACGAAATGGCTGTCAATCAAGAGAACCTCAATGCCCTAAATGAGCTCACTATGGCTGATATCTTCCCTGCTGACTACAACAAATCCATTGGAAAGAACAATCTCCGTATCGACTTCAACAACTTCACATGCTCAGAATCCTCATGCAGAGTTGCTGTTGACATTCTCAAGAATCACCCTTTCCATCTCATGCTCACTAACTGTGCCACAGCACCCAAAATCTACATCCATCAGTTCTTGCACACTATGGACAAAGTTGACGGACAAGATGCAGTGAAAGTGACCCTTGGCACTAAGGAAGTCACGGTCACTGTAGCGGATCTTCGTGTCATTCTTCTTCTTCCGGTCATTCGTTCTACTGAATACGTTCTGATTCCTAATGAAGAGGGGGTATTGGATTTCATGGTTAACATTGGATACGACGAAGCTTCTGGTATCATCTCTAAACACTCCAGTGTCAATCTCAAAAAATACCACAACCTTGGAGGACCATCTACATCATGATCGCCAAATCAGTTTCAGGCAGAGATAGTGGTCATGAACATCCAAAGCTTATGCATCTTCAAACCTTCTGGGGATGATTCATATGAACCACATTGATTATGCTAGCTTAATCTGGGAAGACATAATGCAACACTATAGGAAGCCTGGTTCCAAGATTCCCTTCATCAGATACACCAAACTGCTAATACATAACATTCTCGGGAAGCATAGGGACATCCCACTGAGACTGAATGAACCAAACATGCACTCCATGTTGTATGAGCCTACCTTAAATTCTGTTAGGTTCAAAGACTCATCAACCCGAAAACAAGGTGTGGAACTCCCTGCTTGTTTGATTACTGATGACATCAAGGATCTTCCGTCCTACAAACGTTACAAGGAAGCAGTGCGTGCGGGAAAAGTTGGGTTCATGGATGAGAAGACTAATCCAGTGGTTACTACAAGGGCTAAGAGAGCTGGAGCACTGGAAGCACAACAAAGTATAAGAAAAAAAATCCAAGCCGAAAGAGGAAAGTCCCAGGCAAAATCGTTCATCCTAAAGCAGATCCAGAACCAGTTCCCCAAGATGACGATTCTGAAACTGAGTCAGATGATCTGACTATCTACTCTGAAGTACATACAGATGACACATCCATCAAGAAGACAGAGTACAAATGTTAGGATTTAGTAAATCCGTTAGTTAAAGTGTCGGTCACCTCAAGTATATGTATTTGTTAGAAAACTCGTAGTCGTAGTTAAGTTATAGTATTAAGTTGTTTGTTTAGTAACACCGTGGAGGACGGACGGGTCTTTACCCACTGTATGCCTGATCCACAGCCCGTAGGTGGCGTTTTATGTAAGATACTATAAATACCCTCTACCTCCCAAGGTAGAGGGTTGGAGCTCATAATAAGACTTTACTTTCTCTCACTAAGTTTCCTAAACCTCTAAACTTTCTCTTTCTAAAACTCATAGTGTACGCCCCTCTATCATCATGGTTTGATGTGTTTGTGAAAACCAATATGTAACAATTGGTATCAAGAGCCATGGTTTGATCATCTCTCTAACATATTCTTGGATTTCTAGTGGTTTTATATGGTTTTTGGGTTGGAAAAAGTTTAGTGGTATTTGCATCATTTGGACCAATTCTAGTGTTAAAGTTTGGATTTTGATTGTACTTTTGTGTTTTGAATCATCATAAGTGCTTAGGTTTTGATTTGGAAGGCTAGAACCATTGTGGTTGGATCGTTTTTGGATTTAAAAGAGGCGTTTTGGTTTGTTTAAAGGTAGCGGTTTGTGTCTCGGTAAAGTACTCAAACCAGCGATTTGTCCTTGTTTGGAAGCGATTTGTGTATTCTACAAATCACTTATTTAAGCGATTTGTCCGGGTAGTGGCTGTACTTGTGCAATTTGTTTGGGTGAGCGATTTGTCATTTTTCAGCGACTTGCTTATTTAAGCGAGTTGTGAGTTTAAGCGACTTGTGTTGTTTATGCGATTTGTCATTTTAAGCGAATTGTCATTCTAAGAGGTTTGTTGGGTTAAGCGATTTGTCTTATCAAGCGATTTGTCACTTTGAGCGATTTGTCACTTCGAGCGATTTGTCACTTTGAGCGATTTGTCACTTGGAGCGATTTGTCTCTTTGAGCAAATTAGTGTTTTCTTCGTATTACGTTTTACGGTTTTCTCTTGATTTAGTAAAATCCCGTGAAAGAATCTATTTCCCGGTTTAATTAAAGAGTTTTAAAATCCCGTAGAATTTGTAATCATGTCTACCAACGTACCCACTATCATCTCTTCTGTTGCTGAAGACGTTCAAGCTGCTTGATCCGATACTCGTCCACCTATGCTTGACAGAACTGATTATGACTCATGGGCTCAACGAATTAGGTTATACTGTTTGGGAAAGGATAATGGGGTTAACATTCTCAAATCAATTGATGAAGGACCTTATCAGATTGAGACTACAAGAGACACACTTGAAACTGCTGCGGATGGTACAGTGATCTTAGGTTTGGACAGACCAAAGACGTATGATGAGCTCAGTGATAAGGAGAAAAAGAGATACGATGCTGATATCAGGGCTTCAAACATTATACTTCATGGTCTTCCAAAAGACATCTACAAGTTAATCAATTACAATACTGAAGCCAAGGTAGTTTGGGACAATGTCAAGATGCTTCTCTTTGGTTCTGAATTAACTAAAGAAGACAGAGAATCACAACTGTATGATGACTTTGAGCACTTTAAGATGAAACCAGGGGAAAGTGTCACTGAATATTACGTGAGGTTCCATAAGCTTGTGAATGACATGAGGAATATCAAAATGACTATGCCAAATATTCAGCTAAACTCAAAGTTTGTGAACAACATGAATCCCGAATGGCACAAATTTGTCACTTCTGTCAAGTTGACTAAAGGTTTGAGGAACACTAACTATGAGAAATTGTATGCGTTCCTGCTTCAGAATGAGAGACATGCTATGTTTGAACGAATGATCTTGGAAAAATTCAATTCAAATTCTGGTAATGCAAGTTCGTCAAATGATTCAACAGCATTCTACACTAATGTAGGAATTACCACCAAAGCTTCTCAAGTCATACCAATGGGTAACGGTAACCACAAACTCATTCCTGATCCAGGGTATCAACCCTCAGACAGATTCTTGGAACAAGTTGCTCATCAAGTGGCTCTAATGGTTAAACAAAACATGAACTTTACCCCACCTTCCAACAATCAACTCAGAATAGCTTCTAATCTCCACAATCATGCCACCATAAGAGAAGAAAAGGCAGTGGTGCAAAATGTGCAAGGAAGACAAAATGCGTACCTTCCACATAATGAGCAAGGGAATGTTGGAGCTGGACAAGGTAATGTTGGAGCTGAATATGGGAATGCTGGGGGTGGTGGTAGATATATGGGTAATCAGAATCGTGGAAGGAATGCAAATCAAGGACAAGGAAATTCAATCAAGTGCTACAACTGTGGTGGTGAAGGACATATTGCGAGGAACTGCACATCTCCAAAACGCCTTTAAAATGCAGAGTATTTCAGGGACAAGATGTTACTGGTACAAGTTCAGGATAGTGGAGCGGTTTTGGATGAAGAAGAGTTGTTGTTTCTTGCTGAGGGAAATGCCAAAACCTATGATGCTGATGTGGATGAGCAGCCAATTCAGGAAATAGGTTACAATCATCAAAATGCCTTTCAAGTTGCTGACTGTGATGCATTTGACTCTGATGTCGATGATGAACCTACTGCCCAAACAATCTTCATGGCTAGCATTTCACCAATGGTCTCTCCAAAGGTCTCATCACCACAACAGGCTGGTCCATCCAAAGATTCAATCATTTCAGAGGTATTAAAACTATACGATGAAGTTGATGAGCAAAAGATACATAACGAAGTACAATCTCATGAAACTTATGAATCAGATATTGATAATGTAGATAATAGTAATATTGTCCCATATGATCAATATGTGATACAAAGTGAAAGTGAAATTGTACCAAATGATGCATCTTCTGCAGTCAATGATGACTATGTCTTTGATGAATACACTGCATGTGCTGTCACACCCCCAATTTACCTGTTTTGCAGCGGAATGGAATTCCTGGGGGATTGACTGTCATAGCACCACAATCACAGTTATATTGAACGACCTAAAGTGTCGTTTTAAAAACACATCGTTGGATATTTAACAAAAGCATTCAGAGTTACAACATAGGTCCCAAAAGTTATCAAGTTTGCGGAAATACAAATATATTACAAGTCCAAACGATGGTTTTGAAATAAAGTGCCATAATGTACAATGATATAAGTCGATGCCGCGACTCAAAAGGTAGGTCCCTAAACCATGCCATGATGATAATACCTTAGTTACCTGAAAATACATTGCTAAAACGGGTCAACAATAATGTTGGTGAGAAATCATAGGTTTATGTAAATGTTTTATACGACTACGCAAGTATAGATCAGGCATGACAATCATGTCACGTAAAAATGTTACAGGCATGACAATTATGTCACGTAAAAATGTTACAGGCATGACAATTATGTCACGTAAAAATGTTACAATTGCTTAAGCCCATGACACCGAGACGAGACTATTCATAATGTATGCCCCTGCAGAGTGTTTGCCAGACAACTCAATAATGTTATTAAATGAGATGCATCCGTATGACAAGTTGGGATTCACCAACCCGGATGGAGGCGTCACCCTCGATAGATCTATCCACTCACCCTCGCTTCTAAGATTAACGGTTCATGTTCAGGTAATGGGGACTTTCAATTGGCAATGCGGTAACTTAAGCAATGTAAATGAATTTAACATACTTGGTATCGTAATAAAATGTTGTGCAATGTATTCTCCCCCGTAGGTTTGAAATGAAGTAAAAACTTGTAAAACGGGGCTATGAAAACTCACTTGATAAACTGGAATGATGACAAGAGTGAGTACACCGAGGTATAATGTGATGCGTTAACCGGGACCTATTACGAATGATATGATATGTAATGAGTTGCAATGTAATGTTATGCATGCATTTCGTATGTTATTTATACCATTTGCGAGTTTTGAAAATAGTACTTATCGTCGAAAAATACTCTTTTGACGTCTTGACCCTTCTTAAATCATTTTATAAGTTTTTACGTCAAAATGTCATCCTACAATGGTTTCGTAATGATTTATAGTGAAATTTTTACTTTTCGTCGTAAAACAATGTCGTCGAAAATTTCTTGAAAGTGACAAAAATGGCTCCGAAAAACTAGTCGTAAAATGGTGTGCGTCGATCGTTAGGAAACGAACTCGACAGTTTTAGAAAGTTTGTATCAAAATCTAGAAGTTTCAGTTCAGGAATTTTCGACATAAAGGTCTCGAACATAAAGATAATAAGGGCTAAAGATGGTGGTTTTGTCTAATTGTTGTGTAAAAAATGAGTTTCGGCAAAGTTTGTGCATCCGTAAATAATTTATTAAAACTCCGCTATACGAACGGTTGATTGTTTTGAAAAATATGCTCGGTGATCTTAATTTTATTAGAAGACATTTCGTTTCAAAAAGTTCCACATCATTGATAAAAACAGCCGCTAACATGGTCGTTTCAGCTACCGTAACACTTGTCTCGTAAAATAATATAGTTTTTCAGAAAATAATAGTTACGGCAATTTTATGAAAACGTGCATATCTTAGTCGTTTCAAATCCGTTTTCTACGTATAATACGTCCTTAGCTTCGTATCAAAGTATACTAATATATTTTTGATAAGTCGAAATAATTTGTAAAGCTTAGGACTCGTTTTTGACTCGGATAAAGTAAAAACCCTTTGCTGAAATTTTCTGAAAAATATATATTTCGTCGTCAAACTTTAAAAATTCATAACTTCTTCGTTATAACTCCGTTTTTATCCGTTCAAGCGGCCACGGATTCGTTTTAAAGTATATTTTATAAATATCAAGGCCAAAAAGTCGTGCCTACTGTCGGATTTTCCAGAAAAATAAAACAAGGACAGAACACTTTTTATACATATCGAAAATAGTTTTTCTCGTACCAAACCTATTCTAATCCCTTCAAATCAACTCCAAAGCTAATCTAATCCTACCATACACCTTCTTAGGGTGTCATGGGTTCCTAATCATCATCAAGACCAACATATACCAAGGGGATAATTATAGGATGACCTTTATATATATATAACTCTAAAATCATGTAAAAATGGTATAAACAACACAAATCATGCATGCTTGCTCCAAAAATGAAGAGATACTTATGAAATGAAAATGAGATATGAAAAATATAAATGATATGCTTACAAGTTAATATGATGAGGTGCAAAGAACAAGGTTTAGCCTAAACACTCTTGGTTTTTATTTCAAAACCTTATAAAGAGTGTGATTCTAGATTGTTTAAACACTTGAGAAAAAATTTTGTGATGATCCCTTGTGAAGACCTCTATATGGCCGGTTATGATGAGAGAAAACCAAGAGGAAATTTTTGCTAACACTTGAAGAATGATTGAAGAATGAATGAAATGAGTTAAGTAAATCATGTAAGACTTTTATGTAGAGTGAAAACATATATAATCAAGACCCATTCCATCATTTATTACCACCCTCCCCTTGGTCGGCCAAGGGGGAGGGATTTGGTAAAATATATATTTTTTTTTATATATAAAATGTTGTGTAAATATTTGTTAAAAATGGATGTGTAAGTAAATGTGTATATATTATTAACTTGTAAGGTAAATGGTAACTTTTTGGTACAAGTAATTTTTAATAGATCAAAATAGAATATAATGAGATAATAAAAATTGTAAAAATACATTCCTTGTGAAATTTGAGCGATAAAATAATTATCGAGTAGTTTTTAAGAAAAACGTCGTAATAATATAACTTTAACGATTTATGTACCAAATAAATTTAAAACACTAGGAAAACTCAAAATATAGTTTATATAACTAAATGTAAGTATAAAAATATGTCGGGATCATTTTTGAAAGTAACGGATTAAATATTCAAAATAATAACTCACGCGATAACGTTTATTTAATATAAAAATTACGCGTTAAATATGAAATGAGATGTCATGAATGAACTAATATGATGCAAATGATGTTAATGAGATGTAGACTAAACTTAGTCCATATGATATGTTCGTGATGTTATGATCATGAATTCGCCGCTAAACCATAAAGGTTACGCGAATTTGGAACACGTAAACCTAGTTTACGATAAATGTTGAAATTGTGAAGCATAAATTGTTTCGAGAAATGACCTGAAAGTACGGGTTGTCACATGTGCCCCTGATGATTCTGTTATCTCTGAACTTAATGCCTATAAAGAACAAGTTGCCATTTATGAACAACGTGCTAAGTTTGAGTTAACTACCAGAGAGCAGGAAATGGATGACCAAATGCGTACAATTATTAGAAAAAGTAATTTTAGGGAAGAAATATTAAAACAAGAGCTAGATTCCTTGAAAGACAAGCTTTCAAAAACTGTTAAGCAAAAGCAAGAACTCCAAGATAATGTTAAAGTGCTTAAACAAAAATTTAATGCTAAGGAACCAAAACTTTTGAATGACTTTTCCAATCTAAAAACTTTGAAAAACAAGCTTGAAAATAAGTTGTACGTACAAGGGAATACCATTCAGACTGCTCACATGATCACTAAGCATAGAGTTCTCAGTGATAAGCATAGCATTCCCCTAGTAAAGGAACCCAATCCTGAATATGGTAAAGTAGCTAGAGAAGCTCAGAAGGTAATATATGATGGTAATGAAATCCTTAAGCCTAGGCAGAAACCTAGTTGCGCTAAGTGCACTGAGGAAGATATGCAATTAGAAGAAGTCAATAGGGAGAAAATGGATAAGAAGCTAAAAGATCCTGAGTGTAAAAAGCAAAACATAACGTTCAAACCCCATGATTACACAAAAGAAAATTGGATCTCCTTGAACATGTTTAAGCCTCAAACTCAATTAACCCCAGAACAAATCTTTTGGAAGAAAGACATGGATAAGCAAAAAACAAAAGTACTTGTTGAAACAAACACTCCCCTTAGGAAAGTGCCTGCAGCTACTGTGTATCCTCAGAATACACCAATCCATTTAGTTCCTAGAACTATTTCCACTAATAGCAAGACCTTAATCAGCTTGTATGTTGTTTATCAACTATTCGTTTATTTTGAGAAGACATGTAAGAAGAGAATCACACCTACAGGGATAACTGAAGGGGAAAAGGGTTTTGAGCAAACTAAAGAATGCTATCTAACTGAGGTCATACCTTTCTTTAGACAATTAAAAGGTCAATTTGAGAGTCTCCAAAAAGGGATTAACTCATATATTAAAGAAATGGAAAAGGAATTTGATGCAATGATAGTTGAGGTCAATAATTATGAACGGAAACTCAAATATAATGAAATTGAAAGGAAGAATCTATCTTAAATGAGAACTTAGTATTGAGTTGTGTGTCTCAAGATGTGTTTTATACTGTTACTAAGCATTCTATTACTGCTTCTCAATTTAATGAATTATCTGTTGCTTTGAAAGTTTCCCATGATCGTGTCATTGAGCTTGAAAACAAAAACTCAAAACTAAATGAGAAAATTAACCAGGATGATCACGATAATTTGGTAAAACATCTTTCTAAGCTAGAAGTTGAACATTTTGATTTGCAACTAAAATATCAACATCTCAAAGAAAATGTCAAAACCTCAAACATCAAGACATCCTCAAATGTTCCAGAGTTTGATGCAGTTTTTGAAATAAACAGACGTGACGAACAGATTCAAGCTCACTGTAACACGATCAGAAAGTTTAAAGCTCAAATTTCACAATTAAAGGGTGAAAAGAACAATGTGACTGGCTCCCAAATGCTTCCTCCTTTAGATTCTCAATTTTCTCAAAACTTTCATCTTCAAAACATCATTAATGTATTACAATAAGAAAATGAGAGTTTTCTAGAAGAAAATGAAAAGGTCAAACGACACTTCAAAGAGTTATACGATTCAGTGAAAGTCACTCGTGACAAAAATAATGAAAAAATAACTTCGTTACAAAAGGAAATTGAGAATCTGAGGAGTCAGGTATGTTAATACAAATAAACCGTAAAAACGTTTATTAATATTTTGCGATCTCTTTGTGTTTTGTTGATAACATATATAATGTTGTCTTAAGTATAATTTTAAGGATACATGTTATTTTTGTAAAGCATTTACATATAATCTTTTAAATACAAAAATGTAGTAACAAAAGCATTTGTTGTAATAGTTAATTAGGATGGGTAAAAATCTAAAAATGGGTAGGATTAATTGATAATGTTGTTTACGAAAACAATGATGTAAAAACATAAATTTTCTAATATACATTTACGAAATGTTTTTATTGTACATAGGAATTTTAATATGAATTCTGTTGTAATATATACAATAGTTGTTTTGTGTTTCTCTAGCGTTTTATAATTATTTGCAAAAATGCCAAATAAACATAATTGTATGGACTGAGGAGTCTAAGAGTTAAAGGAAAACATTGCTTCAATAAAAAAGTAATAAAAACAGTGCTCACTGAAAGTGACTTAGCATATTGAGAAACTTCACAGCAAACTGGAAAAGTAAAAGAAGATCTTTTGAGAGTAAAAGAATAACATTATGTAATTACTACAAAACTTCTACTTTCAAAACTCTTTTAACTCTTAGATT
>BPTQ01000007.1:120778366-120795454 GCA_019973895.1 Chrysanthemum seticuspe
ATTTATTTGGTCCATCCGCTATCCAAAGTTATGGAGGCAACTTCTATACTTTGGTAATAGTGGATGACTACTCTAGGTATACTTGGAAAAAAAATTTAAAGAACAAAACGGAAACCTTTAACTATTTTGAAATATTAAGCAAAAAGATCCAAAGACAACTAGGAAAACCCATAGTGTCTATTAGGACGGATCATGGTAGGGAATTCGATAATGAAGTGCAATTCGGAGCTTTTTGTGACGCTAATGGTATTACTCACAACTTCTCGGCTCCACGCACTCCACAATCGAATAGGGTAGTAGAAAGAAAGAATAGAACCCTTCAAGAAATGAGTAGAACCATGCTTAACGAACAATCCATACCTCAAAAATTTTGGTGTAATGCTGTTGATACCTCAACATACATACTCAATCGAGTCTTAATTAGACCAATCTTAGGTAAAACTCCATATGAGTTACTCCGAGGCAAAAAGCCTACTTTAAATCATTTTAGAGTCTTTGGAAGCAAATGCTTCATTCTTAACACTAAAGATTACCTTACAAAATTTGATCCTAAATCAACCGAAGGTATCTTTTTAGGTTACTCGCCTAATAGCAAAGCCTACGTCATATTAAACAAAGAAACAATGAAGGTAGAAGAGTCATTAAACATAAAATTTGATGAAAGTCCACCCAAACCCTCTCCACCTCTTGTCGATGACGAGATCATAGAAAGTGAAGCCATTGTAATTAAGAAAAAGATTAACGAAGAAGATGAACCTTCAATTAGTGAAATCACAACCATTAAAGAGTCCAAAGATCACCCCGTAGATAAGGTCATAGGAAAGCTAAACGAACGAACATTAAGGTCTCAAGTTCAAAACCTAAGTAGCTTATTTTGTTTTGTTTCAACTATAGAACCTAAGAACACACAAGAAGCCATAAAAGATGAAAGTTGGGTAATGGCTATGCAAGAAGAATTAAATCAATTTGTTTATAATGATGTTTGGACACTTGTCCCTCCACCTAGTAATCAAACCGTAATAGGAACAAAATGGGTGTATAAAAACAAATTAGATGCAAACGGAGTAGTATCTAGGAACAAAGCTAGACTCGTTGCCCAAGGGTATAACCAACAAGAAGGAATAGACTTTGATGAGACCTATGCCCCCGTGGCTAGATTAGAGTCTATAAGAATACTTCTTGCGTATCCTTGTGCTAATGATCTAAAGCTTTATCAAATGGATGTCAAAAGCGCTTTTCTAAATGGTCTTATTAATGAAGAAGTATATGTATCTCAACCTTCGGGCTTCATCGATTTTGAAAAACCCAAACACATTTATAAATTAAAGAAAGCCCTTTATGGTCTTAAACAAGCTCAAAAAGCTTGGTATGATAGTCTCAAGTCCTTTTTAATTAAACATAACTATACCATGGGGTTAGTTGACAACACACTCTTTACTAAGAAAAAGGAGTCACACATAATCATAGTACAAATATACGTAGATGATATTATATTCGGATCCACTTGTCAAGACATGTGTGATGATTTCTCTAAAATCATGCATGACGAGTTCGAGATGAGTATGATGGGAGAACTTAGCTTCTTTCTTGGTCTACAAATTAAACAAGTAGAAGATGGTATCTTCTTCAATCAATCTAAATACATCAAGGAGATGTTAAAGAAATTTGGTCTAGAAGAGTCGAAACCAATTAGGACACCCATGTCATCCGACACCAAACTAACAAAAGATGAAGACGGCGAATCCGTAGATAATACTAAATATCGTGGCATGATAGGTAGTCTCCTCTACCTCACGGAAAGTAGGCCGGATATCATGTTTAGTGTCTGCTTATGTGCTAGGTTTCAAGAAAACCCCAAAACTTCACACCTAGAAGCCGTAAAAAGAATTTTTAGATACATTAAGGGTACAACACAATTAGGATTATGGTATCCTAAGGGCACGGGTGTAGAAACAATTGTATATGCAGATTCTGACCATGCAGGGGATTACGTTGATAGAAAAAGTACAAGTGGGGTGTGTACTTTCATGGGATGTTGTTTAACATCTTGGTTTTCTAAGAAACAAACGGCTCTAGCAATATCAACAACCGAAGCCGAGTACGCTTCCGCCGGCAAAGCATGCCAACAAGCACTATGGATGAAACAAGCGTTAGTAGACTACGACATTCATCTAAGCGACATAGCCATTCTATGTGATAACAAAGGTGCCATCGACTTAAGCAAGAATCCGGTATTGCATTCTCGCACCAAGCATATAGAGATTCGTCATCACTTCTTAAGAGACAATGTTCAAAAGGGGAACATTTCTATTGAGAAGGTAGCATCCGAAGATAACATAGCCGACGTCCTCACCAAACCGTTGAAGTGGGAACAATTCAACCTACTTCGTCTTGGTCTTGGTTTAATGGAACACACGTCGTAATTTATTTTGACTCTACAAGGTATGTAAACACTAGCCTTCTTCCCTCTGAGTCTAGGATCTCTATTTCACGCACAACTCACAAACAATACGGGAATTTTCAAAACCCAAAGATAAGTTTTTTTTTCTTATAGCTCTCCTACTTTTTATATACACATTTTCAAAGAAAACCTACTTTCACAATGTTTTCTAAAAGGATGATACCTTCCCGTATCAATTTCACAAAAGCAATTTCTCACGTCTAGGACAAATCGCCTTTTCATTATTAATACAAAGTAAAAACCTGTTTTCATTGCATCTCATGTCTTTTGAATGCTAAAGGGGACACATAACTAATATGTGTATTCGGGTACATTCATTTAAGCTACAATGAATTAGCAGCATTGACAACACAAGATTACGTACTTATGTACTAAATATGTGTTTTTGGGTTATCTCAATAGGATACTTTTTATACTTCTAGTTTAGTTTTTATTTCGTTTTAGGGGTCGAGATAACCGCAACTCCAAATAGTTTGCATATAGGCACACAATAGACAAAAATATTTCCAAAAGGAGAATTTTGTACTGCCTGAAACACCAGACCCACGGATCCCAGCCTTCATGCTGGACGGATCCCTCATGGGAAGGATCCGTGGGATCCGTGTATACAGAAGCTGTTTTCAACTTCTATTTTTGTCATTTTGGATGAAATATCCACATTTGTCTTATTTTTGGGAGTATGCTCTTTAATGCTTGTGTTCTCATGATCACATGCCTTGAATTCATATCTAATCATTAGATTTTAATCCACATTTTGGGTCAAGCATTCATTACAATGTGTTGTTTTTCTATATATATAACTCCCAAAATGCTTGCATACTCCATCTCCTTCTCACAAACACACTTCATAATGTCATCCAAAAACCCTTTAGGAGAATCATCTAGTACAAACAATCATGATATCCAAACCTTTGTACTTCCACCATCTAAAATACCACAATCAAATGCTAGGATATCCGCCCGGATTAGTATCTGATCTTGTTGTTTAGCAAAACCAACCTCAAATGATTCATCCTCAAATAACTCACCACAAAATGCTTCCATTATAGCACCACCCTCATCACCAACAAGTAAACCAACTTCATCACCACCTAAAATAACTCTCTTGGAACTCCTTAGGACTCCAACAAGATCCACCCAACCTAAAGAAAAAGAAATAGTCTTTTCCACACCCCCCACATCACCCAATACTATTTTTCAAGATCTTGAAACATCACCACCTCTAGCTCCCATCACATTACAAGAACATCTAGGTTCTTTTCCACCACCACATACAAACATTCCGGATTTTGATCCATATTTTCCTATTTTTCCACCACAACTTCCGCATAACTCAAATCAAAACAACCCGAAAAACTTCCGCACTCATTACCCACATCACTTACATTGTGAACATTGCCAATCCACTAGGGAAATTGCAATAGAAGTTAGGGAAGAAATGCGTTTCATACTCAACCTCATCCTTGATAGCATCAATACAATTACTCATCAAAACCTCCATCCATAACCTTATGCAAGCATGGAAGGAATCTCTACTACTATTTTTCACTTTTAATATCTTTTTGTCATTTTCAAGAACAAGTCTTGTTCTTATTTTTACATGCTTGTAAGTGGCTTAACTACCACTACAATTTGTCGTTTTATTACAAGGCCTTGTTTACATACCTTGGCTCCATATCTTGTTTCTCGACAACCATAAGATCAATTAAGCATGTTACTAACTTTCTTTTGTAGATTTTTTTTCTCTTGACGCCCCAAACTAGGGGGAGCTACCGTCAAGGGGGAGTAAGTAGACTATTTTTTCCTCCAAGGGTTAACTTTTTGTTTCGACAAAAAGGGGGAGAAGAAGTAAAACTTAGGAGCTTTCAAAACTTACATCTATTCTTAAGTTTTACTCATCATAACATTATATTTTGTCATCAACAAAAAGGGGGAGATTGTTAATACAAATAAACCGTAAAAACGTTTATTAATATTTTGCGATATCTTTGTGTTTTGTTGATAACATATATAATGTTGTCTTAAGTATAATTTTAAGGATACATGTTATTTTTGTAAAGCATTTACATATAATCTTTTAAATACAAAAATGTAGTAACAAAAGCATTTGTTGTAATAGTTAATTAGGATGGGTAAAAATCACAACCCATGGATCTTAACCCATACCCAAAGAGACTTGATACAATGTATACTTAGATACATTGAATCTAGATATAACCCATGGACCAACCCATGACCCATAACCAAAAAACCCATGGGCAAAGAGGAGCGTTCCACGGATCCCTAGCTTTGTGCTAGCCGGATCCCAAGTGGAAGGGATCCGTGGGATCCGTGTGAACAGTGAGGAAATTTGCCTATAAATAGAGAGCCATTTCTTCATTCTAACTCACCCCTCTTCTTACTAAATCTCTCATACACTCTCATTCTCTTCTAACATATAGATCACTTGATCTAGAGAGTTTTTTTTCTTTTCTTTCTATTTGTGATTCTCATATAGGTCCTTCTCTAAGGCGAGATCACGAGCATTCTACAAGTCATCCAAGCAAGGGGTCCTTGATTGATTTGTCACTCCGCAAGATTTCTGTAGCGAAGATCTTGTATTTGATATTTCACATATTTGTTGTGTAATAGTTGTGTTGGTTTGGTCCACCGTGCTACGGACTCGGTATCTAGCTTTGTACCGGATAAAGTGTAAGCAACGTTGTGAAGGCTTCTCCGCCAAGTGAAGGAGTTTGTTGACATAGTGCTTGAACTCTCGAGTAGGTGACTCGGGGAGTGGAGTAGGGCAAGGAAGGTGTCCTTGTAGTCGAACCACTATAAATCGGTTGTGTCATTTCTATCCCTTATCTTTGTTTATTTACTTACATTATCATTAGATCTATACGTTCTCAACATCCATACGATTTCACATAATATCGAATCTAAAGTTTTTGAAATCAACTTAAAAACGGCAAAACTATTCAACCCCCCCTTCTAGTTTTCCACAAGGTAAAAGGAAAAATGCCACTTGTCTTTAATGAGAATGTTGCATCAAAGTCATCTGCATAATCTAAATATACTGTGACTGTTAAATACATTCCTCCTCATCTTAGAAATAACGAACTTGTATTTCATAACTATTTCTCTCACCTTAAGGATAGTCTAGAATGTCTCCATGAGATTGTAGAAGAGGATTACATAAATAAGCCACTTGATAGTGAAAATAGGTTTGCTTGCATTCAGGCCAAACGATCTCAGGAGCTGTTAGAATGCTTAAGAGCAACATGTCCTAAATCCTTATGTGAGAAAGATAAAGCTGTGATTCCTTGTTCTATGACTAGTGCTAAGTATGCAACCCATTCTATGCTCAGTATCAAGAAAGTGAATTTCAATGTGTCTTCAAGTAGCTTAGATCTCAGCACTTCTAAACCTGAATTGCAAAAAGTAGCAAAACCAACTAATGTTCACATTCCCTCTACAGGAGTAGAAAGTGACACCAAAGCGAGCAGGTCAAAGCCTCAAGGCAACACAAAGAATGATAGGACCTTGCAAGCTAGGAATGTTCAGTGGAAGAGAGTAGAAGATCACCTAAGGAAAAATTTGAATAAATCGAATCATTTTGATTCTAGTGTTAGCTCTAAGCGTGCTGTAATTAATGCGAATTCTGCTACTTTTGGCAAAACATATAATGATGATTGCTTGGTTTCTGTTACTAATCATGTATGTGGTGTGAATGATTTGATTAATGCTGTTAAATACCCAGTTAAAATTGTTAATGCCAAAAATCAAGCTAAGAAGGCTATAAAGCAAAGGCGAAAGAAGGTTAGAAAACATTGGAAACCCACAGGAAGAAAATTTAGTAATATAGGTTATCAGTGGATACCTACTGGCCGCAAATTTAATCTTAATGAGTTGTGCCCTAAATTTTCTAAGTCAATGCCCATTAGGAAATGGATGCCCACTGGTAGAACTATACCTTTAAGAAGTGAACATGCTTTGAATAAATCTACTATTTCTACTAGCCCGGCATCTACCACTAATGATTTTATTGACTCTGTTTCTAATGTGGATGTTCCAATATCCTTGTCTAACCAAGTGGAACCCATTCTTGCATTGGGATCCCAATTATCCAGTTATCCATTTTTGTCTGTGTTCAACTGTAGATCGTTCAAATCGTTCTGTGGTACCTGGACTCAGGCTGTTCCAAGCATATGACTAGAGATCGCTCGCGGCTCATGAACTTCGTGAGTAAATTCATCGGGACTGTTAGATTCGGGAACGACCATTTTGATGCAATTATGGGTTATGGTGATTATGTTGTTGGTGATAGTGTAATCTCCAGGGTATATTATGTTGAAGGTCTTGGTCATAATCTCTTTTCTGTTGGTCAATTCTGTGATTCTGATCTAGAGGTGGCTTTTAGAAAACATACTTGTTTTGTTAGAGAACTTGATGGTGTGGAACTTTTAAGAGGAACACGTGGTTCAAACCTATACACCATCTCTATCGAAGACATGATGAAGTCTTCTCCAATCTGCTTGTTATCAAAGGCTTCGAAAACAAAGTCATGGTTATGGCATCGTCGTCTCAATCACTTGAACTTCGGCACCATTAATAATCTTTCCAGAAAGGACCTTGTAAGAGGCTTACCCAGATTAAAGTATGAAAAAGATCATCTTTGTTCAGCATGCCAATTGGGAAAAAGCAGGAAATATGCTCACAAACCCAAACATACAAACTCAGCTATGGAAGTTCTTCATACTCTTCATATGGATTTGGGCGGACCAATGAGAGTGCAAACATTAAATGGGAAGAAATACGTTTTAGTCGTTGTTGATGACTACTCTCGATTTACTTGGGTTAAGTTTTTGAGGACAAAGGATGAAACTCCAGATGTCATCATCAAACTTATCAAGCAGCTGCAGGTTCGACTTAATATGACTGTTAGAATTGTTCGAACAGACAATGGCACAGAGTTCGTTAACAAAGAATTAGGTCAATTTTATGAAAGCATTGGTATCAGTCATCAAAGAAGTGTTCCACGTATGCCTCAACAGAACGGTGTAGTTGAAAGACGAAATCAGACCCTTGTTGAAGCTACAAGAACAATGCTAATCTACTCAAAGGTTCCAATGTTTCTTTGGGCTGAAGCCATTGCCACTGCTTGCTACACCCAAAATCGTTCCCTCATATACACAACTCATGGAAAAACTCCATACGAACTTGTCCACAAACGAAAACCTGATCTCTCCTACCTTCGTGTATTTGGTGCTTTGTGATATCCAACGAATGACGGTCAAGATTTAGGAAAATTAAGAGCTAAGGCGGACATTGGAGTTTTTGTAGGTTATGCATCAAACAAGAAAGGTTACCGAATCTACAACAAAAGAACTCGAGATATCATGGAAACTATTCACGTCACGTTCGATGAGCTATCCGGGCAACTGGCTCCAGGACAATCAAGTTCTGGACCCACATCTCAACCTTCATTAAGTAGTCCCATTAGTTTTTCTCTTGTACAAAATCCCTCACCAGCAACTCCATATGTACCCCCTTCGGAAGAGGATTTGAAGATATTGTTTGATCCAATGTTTGATGAACACTATGAGCCTATTGCTAACGATCTGTCAAATCCATCAACAGAGGCTGCTCCTATCCCTGTCAACGTAGATAACCCTTCAGTTTCTATGTCATTGAGTCAAGAAGCGCCTTCTGCTGATCACTCAGTCTCATCATCAATTCCTCAATCATCAAGTGTACATCATGGAATTGTTTCTGGCACCTATGATGGAGATAATCCCTTTGCTACTCCCGAAGATGCTCCCTTTGAGAACATATTTGCTCCTGAACCATCATCAGAACCATCTTCATCAGGGGAAAACGACTCTGCTACTTCAGTTCCTCAACAACAACCACACGAACACCTTAGAAAATGGACACATGACCATCCATTGGACAACATCATTGGAAACCCCTCTCGTCCAGTATCCACTCGTAAACAACTTGCAACTGATGCCTTATGGTGCTAATTCAACTCAGTACTATCAAAGGTCGAACCAAAAGACGTTAAAACTGCCATGAATGAAGACAGTTGGTTCAATGCCATGCAAGAAGAAATTCATGAGTTCGATCGACTAGATGTATGGGAATTAGTACCTGCTCCTGACTGTGCTATGATCATTGCTCTAAAGTGGATCTTCAAAGTAAAACTTGATGAGCATGGTGATGTGTTAAAGAACAAGGCTCGATTAGTTGCAAAAGGATACCGTCAAGAGGAGGGTATTGACTTTGAAGAATCATTTGCTCCAGTTGCACGTATCGAGGCAATCAGAATCTTCATGGCTAACGCCGCAAGTAAGAACATGGTAGTCTATCAGATGGATGTAAAGACGGCTTTTCTTAACGAAGATCTTAAAGAAGTCGTATTCGTCAGCCAATTTCTGAATTTATTCATCAATTTCTGAATTTATTCATCAGCCAGACGGATCCTTTCAATATGCCTAGACGGATCCCTACTAGGAGGGAACCGTGGGATCCGTGATACATAAAACTATTTTTCTACTAACTTTGATCACATTTGCAGGAAATTATGCATTATACTTGTTTTCTAATCTTTATGTTGTAGTTATTCAATTTACACATGAAGACTTTGACATCCTAAAGCTAGGGGGAGCTTTGTGTCAAAGCAATACATTGCAAATCACTTGCAATATTAGGATTACATTTCATGACATCCCTTTGCAAAATTGCAATCAACAAGGGGGAGCACATTCGTCACATAGACGAAATCTTTTGCAAACTTAGCTGCAAATAAACTAGCTTAGAATTAGTATCTTAACGACCTTACATAGGGATGGACTCGTCAAGGGGGAGTAAAGACGATATCTTTTCCCGTTACTTGCTCTCTATTTCTTTTTATTTCTTTCACATGTTTTTCCTAAAACAATGTGTTAGTTTCCTTTCGAAGCTCTTTTTGTTTCGACAAAAAGGGAGAGAAGAAAGTAAATACTACAAATTCAAACTTTTACGAATTTTAGCTTTTCCTTAAAATAATTTTATGTTTTGTCATCAACAAAAAGGGAGAGATTGTTAATACAAATAAGCCGTAAAAACGTTTATTTATATTTTATGATCTTCTAATGTTTTGTCGATAACAAACGTAAAATCATTTTAACGAAACAAATAAAATACGTAAATGGTTTGAACTAATAGTTTCTAACATATTCACATTTTCACATAAAACACTAAAACAAGTATAAGTGATCTTATGATTTAATATTACATGTGTACAACAACTAGTGTTTACATATTTGGGTAAAATATACACATAACTAGTATGTAGTATATTGGGTAATATAAATGGGTAGAAATTTAAGTATCATAACCCATTGGGCAAATACATTGAATGTAGTTGGGTACAACCCAAAGCCCATGACCCATGAAGCTTGACCCATAACCCATCGCATGACATCATGCTTATATCATATATGGATAATATCCATGACCCATGGTTTTGACCCATGCCCATGTGTCTAGGTGCATTGCACTCAAGAGATACATTGTATCTAGCTAAAGACCCATGGATCAACCCATGACCCATGACCCAAAACCAAAATACCCATGGGTAAAAAGGAGCGTCCCACGGATCCCTAGCTTTACGCTAGACGGATCCCTTGTGGGAGGGATCTGTGGGATCCAGGGAACAGTATAATTTTTCTTCTATAAATAGTGAGCCATTTCTTCATTGTTTCTCACCCCTTTCTAACATACTTTCCCCTAGAGTTAAAAACTCTCTAACCTCAGATCCAAGAGATCTATGTTTGTAGTTTTGTTTTTGTGTGATCTTCTAGGTTCCTCTTAAAGGCAAGATCACCACCTTTGAAGTCGAGCAAGCTCAAGTCCATGAGTTGCCATGCTTTCTCATCATCAAGACTACTGAAGTCTTCTTGTTGATGATTGTTTTTCTTTTCCTAAGAAGTGTTGAAGACATTTGTGAAAGGTGTCTCAAGTGTCAAGACGAAGATATTAGTGAAGGGTATCTATCGTCCATATCATAAGCGCTTGTGGTAAGTGCTTAGAAGTCAAGACTAGAAGCATTATTGAAGGGTGCTTAGAAGTCAAGACACAAGACATTAGTGAAGGGTGTCTTGAAGATCTAGTTAAAGGCATTAGTGAAAGGTGTCTTAGATGTACATTCGATATGGTGTGTTTCGATGTACTGATAGATTAGTACTAGATCCTGTTGGGATTTTAGATCTAGTTAACCAGTAACCTCTACGAGTACGCAGTGGATATTGGATCTAGTTAATACAATTATGTTAACACATAAATAATAAACACATAATTTTAATACAATATTAAATAATTAAAAGGGAATAAAGAAGGCTAACCTTGCTTGGCAATTGAACACTAGTAACGGAACAAGAAACCTTACGAAACCTTTAAGTGTCTAAAGTAAACACCTCGAAGAGTATCACACACAAACCCGATTCACGTATACGTTCGATGTAGCTAGTCGAGAACGTAATATTAAAACACCCAACAACCTTTGTTATTAACTTGAATATAATAACTGAACAGTAACCAAAGTATTCTTGCCCAATTACTTTCTATCCAAAACAGAATACAGCCAAAACCAAATAAAACCCTGATGATGTTTCTGATGTCGACAAGGAGAAGCAAATCACCACCGAAAATCCTAACACACCTTTGATCAAAATCTGATGCAAGTATGAGGATTTCACAAACCAAGAACAAGTCAAAACCCTAATCGATTTAAGTTGCAATCGATTTGAGTTTGGAGCTGGGAACAGTAAATCGGTTGAGGTTTTAGGGATAAGAAACTGAAGTTATGTGTGGGAATGCAAGAGGCAGAGGTGGTGTTTATATAGTGCACAAGTCGAAACCCTAGAGGATACCTAGCTTGTTCGACAAGTCACAAAACAAACCCAAACCCACTCTAATCCCTGTACCCGATCGGTGTGGATCTTTCATGGCCCAAGGCTCCACTCAAACGACCCAAATAGTGAACTAATAAAAGCCCACGGGTCAATTTAATGATCGGGTCAGTCGCATGCATAAACGGGTATGTTGTATATTCAAGTATAATTACGTTCTACACGTATACTCGTGTTTATCGCGTGTGCCCCCATCGGCTCATACACGTTTAGTTGTTTTGTCGTGTTTTAGAACTCCCACAAACCAACAACTCCCACTTGGGAGTTGGTGTGTCGAATGGCACACAAAACTAACGACGGAAACGCCTAGCAAACGCTCTCACTCGCTTTTTAACTAAATGTGTCTGAGAGAATAGTTTCGTAAAAGTTTCTCAGTAGCATGGTCATTCAATGTCTTGCTTTAATCATCCTTTGTTATAGATACCGTTAAACCATGGATTATGGATCTTTAATCATTCCATATAGTTTAACCATTTAGAATCTCGTTATAGATTTTAATTCAGATATACCATATGTAATCAAGAATCATCTTGCATTACCCTTTGGGTCCGGCCAGACAGTTATCTGATTAAATCTGGAGAGGCGCCATGGTATCTTTCTGCACACATCAAGTGGAGTAACAAATCCTTTATTGACTACAAGTGTTGTGGATGCTGCTTCACATCACTCCGAAATATAGCTTTTATAACTACCTTGTTCAGATAGCGTTTTGCATATACTTACAAAAAGTGATATCCACACATAACAGAACTTACTTGCATCTCAAGTCTAAGGATGAAGATAACAAACCATTTTCAATATTTTACTTATGACAAGGATCCAAAAGTAAATCTTTGAAAGTTGGGGAATCCAATATGCATCTCTAGTGAATACATATGAGTTTGGCGGGAACAATCCGAATTCTCTTTAGAATTATAACCAACACTCACATTTGCCTTATCATAACAATATTCCCATATTGTTAACTGACAATGGACATATTTTGAATGATAAATCATTTCATAGATTAAACATGCAAAAATGGAATAACAGATTATATGAATAAAATAACAAATACCTCGTATCTTTATTAATCAGAAAATAATAAATGTCTTACAACTCCAAATTATCCAAATACTAATTAACACACAGTTTACATGAGACTACTAGCAGGTACCAAACCTATTTCTCTAGTCAATTTAGAATGCTTAGGGAAATCCAAAGCTTTCGTAAATGGATCAGCTAGATTGTCATCTGTGTGAACCTTTAATATCTTCACATCTCCCATTTCAATGGTCTCTCGAAGATAATGAACTTTAGCGCGATAATGTCTAGCACCTTTAGTGATTCTGCTTTCATTAGCTATAGTAATGGCTCCAATATTATCACAATACATATTTATGGGTTCTTCAATTGTGGGAACAATGTTCAACCCAGAAATGAATTTACGAATCCATACAGCCTCTTTTGATGCATCACAAGCAGCAATATACTCAGCTTCAGTAGATGAAGTAGCAAAAATACTTTGCTTAGTGCTTTTCCAATCAACAGCACCTCCATTAAGAACAAATACATATCCAGTCTGAGATTTTAAGTTGTCAGCATCTGTCAGATATCCAGCATCAGTGTAGCAAGAAACCCTGAGCTCTTGTTCATCTTTTCCTCCATAGATCAGAAACATATCCTTAGTATTGCGTAAATACTTAAGAATATTTTTCACAGCAGTCCAGTGAAGTTCACCTGGATTCTGTTGGAATCGGCTTGTCACATTCTGTGCGAACGCAACATCAGGACAAGTACATCTCACAGCATACATAATAGAGCCTATAGCCGAAGCATATGGAATTCTTAGCATGCGCTCTTTCTGAGCAGGTGTTTCAGCACCTTGTGATTTACTCAATTTAGGCTTATCTTGCATTGGGATTGCGCCACGTTTGGAGTTCTCCATACAAAATCTTTTCAAGATTATCTCAATGTAAGCACTTTGACTCAAGACAATTAATCGTTTAGATCTGTCTCGATAGATCTTAATTCCAAGAATATATGCAGCTTCTCCTAAATCTTTCATGGCGAAACATCTTCCAAGATAGGATTTTACATCTTGTAACATTGGAATATTGTTTCCCATAATCAATATGTCATCAACATACAGAATTAGGAAAGTGACATAACTCCCACTAGCTTTCTGATATACGCATGGCTCATCTTGATGTTGAGAAATTCCAAATTTCTTTATCTCATCATCAAAACGTTTATTCCATTGCCTCGATGCTTGCTTAAGTCCATAAATAGAACGCTTGAGCTTGCATACACGGTTAGGATATTTTGGATCAACAAAACCCTCAGGTTGCTCCATATAGACCTCTTCGTAAAGATGTCCATTGAGGAAGGCGGTTTTGACGTCCATTTGCCATATCTCAAAGTCATAGTATGCTGCTATGGCTATGAGAATCCTTATAGCTCTAATGTCTGCTACAGGAGAAAAGGTTTCTTCATAATCAATCCCGTAGGTTTGAGTGAAGCCCTTTCCTACGAGACGAGCTTTAAAGGTGTATACCTTACCATCCATGTCAGTCTTCTTCTTGAAGAGCCACTTGCTGCCAACTGTCTTGCAGTTAGGAGGAAGCTCAACTAAGACCCAGACATCATTGTCTTTCATGGATTGCATTTCCACATTCATTGCATCAAGCCATTTCTTGGATTCAGGATCCAGCAATGCAGCTTTATAGTTATTGGGTTCACCAAGATCCCCTAACTCACGTTCCTCAGCGTCAATGTATAAACACATACGGTCAGGAGCATGGCGTGTCCTATTGGACTTTCGAATGGGAACAATATCACTTTGAGGTTCTTCAATTTCTTGATCATCCTCTTCATGATGAATGCTAGTGTCTAAAGAAGGATTTGTATCTTCTTCTTGAAGTAATTCAAGATCATCCATACTCCCACTTGCTTTAAGATCCATAAGATTACTCTTAAAGAACTCAGCATTTCGAGCAACAAAAACTTTGTTCTCAGATGGAAGATAAAAACAATATCCCATAGTTTCCTTAGGGTATCCTACGAAGATACACTTAATAGCTCTAGGTTCAAGTTTTTCAGGTTTGGTAAGTGTATCACGCTTAGCAAGTGCCTCACAACCCCAGACTTTTAAGTAAGACAACTTAGGGGCTTGCCCATGCCATACTTCGTATGGTGTCTTTTCAACCTTCTTAGTTGGAACCATATTGAGAATGTGTGCAGCAAACTCAAGGGCATAATCCCAAAAGGACTTTGGAAGAGTAGTTTGTTTCATCATAGAACGCACCATGTCAAGCAGGGTTCGATTTCTCCTCTCAGATACACCATTGTGTTGTGGAGTATAAGGAGGAGTTCGATGGGCAATAATCCCATGCTCCTTCAGATGATCCAAAAACTCTTGACTCATATATTCACCTCCACGATCAGTACGTAGTGATTTTATGGTCTTCCCGAGTTGATTTTCTACTTCCTTTTGAAACACTTTGAATGTTTCAAACACTTCATGTTTATGTTTCAGCAAGTAAACATAACCATACCGACTATAGTCGTCAGTGTAAGTCACGAAGTAATTTGCTCCTTGTCTTGAAGTGATTCTAAATGGGCCACATACATCTGAGTGTATAAGTCCAAGCAGATCTTTAGCCCTTTCCACTTGATGTGAATAAGGTTTTCTAGCCATCTTACCAGACATACAAGCAACACACTTTTCAAGAGACTTAATGTCAGATGAGTTGAGAAGTCCATCGTGTTGCAACTTCTCCATGCGTTTCTTGCTAATGTGTCCAAGACGACCATGCCACAAGAGAGCAGAGTCCAAGTTAGTCTTGGCTCTTTTATTGCTTACAACAAACATAGAACTTTCATTTGTATTTGAATAAGACATTTCAATTTCATAAACACCATCACGAGGAATAGCAGTAAAATAAACAACGTTATTCTTAGAAACTGAAATATAATTATTCGATTCAAAATATTTAATAAAACCATCGTCATACAAACGAGAAACTGAAATAATCCCCCTAGTAATAGAGGGAGCATAATGACAATCTTTTAAAACAATAACTAATCCACTAGGGAGTGATAAATGATAGTTTCCAATAGCTTCAACTTCTGCCCGTTGACCATTGCCCACGTACAGACTTAAAGCTCCTGGCTTCAGCTTCCTACTGCCCCTTAGACCCTGAGTATTATTACAGATGTGAGTACTACAGCCAATGTCATATACTAAGGATGATTTAGGGAAAGAGTAGAGTTCTATAGTGAAAATACCTGAAGAACTAGCTGCAAGATATTTTTTCTTCTTTTTCATTAACTCGGCGAGATACTGGGGACAATTCCTTCTCCAATGTCCTGTCTCACCACACTGGTGACAGGTAGCGTCCTTTGCTGGATTATCCTTCTTGGGTAGTGTAGGAATCTTGGGTTTGGAAGTATGAGGTAGTTTATGTCTAGGATCATAAGCCAGCTTGTACTTCTCATTCCCTTGTTTCCCCTTAGCAGCCATAAACGATTTATTCTTTTTGTGGTTTTTCTGGACCTTACCACCACGCACATAATGGAGTGCAGGTGCAGCATCTTTCTTTGGCAACGTCTGCTCATGTTGCTTAAGCATAGCATGCAGTTCATTAATAGTCTTCCCCATGCTGTGCATATTAAAGTTCTGCACAAATGAGATGTACTCTTTAGAAAGACCGATTAGGATCAAACTAATTCCATAGTGGAGAGTAACTGGGTGACCAAGACGTTCCAAACTGTCAATGTAGCTCTTCATCTTTAGAACATATGAGCTAACCGATTGACCCTCTTCCTGCTTGCAAGCGTGAAATTCACGTGCAGTTTGTAGAAGCTCTTGTTCTGCTTGTTGGGAGAACATAGACTTCAACTCCTGAAGCATGTCATAAGCACCAAGATGAGTTAGATTTCGTTGGATCTCTAACTCCATGGTCATGAGCATGAAGGCAGCTATGTCTGTTGGAATCACTCCTAAACAGTATTTCAAGTATTTATATTTCATATGTAATAGGTAGCTTTATTATGGCCTTTATGTTTGTTTAAGTTCAAGCTTATGTAGAAGGCCCATAAGCTTAGGCCCAAGCCCAATAAGAAATAGGGAAGGAGAGGGAGTGTTGCCCTAGCTCCTTGCCTATATAAACAATGTAATAACCCTCACTTGAGGGTTGGTTGTTCAAGTTTTCCTTTCATTCACTCTCTTACGCATAACCGGTATTATCCTAACGTGTGTGTGTGTGGTTTACTTGTTCATCCGCCTTTATCTCTTTCTCTATAACTTGTGTTTGTAAAACTAGTGATAACCTCTTCCTTAACAGGGGTCATAGAGCGGCTCAATTACTTTTTCTTCTTTTTTATAGAACGTCGATCAAGAAGTCCATAAAAGTGATATCTTGAGATGAGAAAGGGATTTAGTAGGAATCATATACTGTAACCGACATCATGAGTGTAGACATTATTATGAGTCCCAGATTCCCCGTCATCCTTCGACTTCGGTCCTCGAAATTCAGACATGCACCCGTTACCAGTTGCCCGTCTTCAACTTCGATAACCTTTGATAGTAAATAGTGAGGGATCACCTAATCAATAACAAAATTTTCTAACAGTAATACGAGGGAGATAATGATCCCCCTAATAAAGTCAAAGAGCAAACATACTGCTACCAAAATAATTTATAAAACT
>BPTQ01000007.1:120795719-120909454 GCA_019973895.1 Chrysanthemum seticuspe
GTTTGATCTTCATTTTCCTGGTTTATTCCGTGTTTTCTTACTTGGATAAGTCTGAAAATACGTCGACTTTGGATATCTTTTGCACTGTGATAGTGTAAACGATCATTTGGGCAAAAACCCTAAACTTACGCATAAGCATACACTTACGCGTTGAAATCCTACGCATAAGATTCACTTTACGCGTAAACTTCGGTCTACGCATAAGGTAATCCTACGCCTACCTTTCTACGCCTAACTTTTGTCTACGCATAACTTTAGTGTTTTTCCTACTTACGCGTAAGCTAAAACCTACGCGTAACTCCTCATTGTTACGCGTAACTTTTGGTGTTTTTACGCATAAGTGCTACTTGGTTCTTGTCTTTTCTACGCCTAAGGACACTTCATCAACAAAGGTTCATTCGACTACAAAGATCCATTTTTACTACACAAGTTTATCATCATGTCTCAACCACCATACTCTAACTATTTTCCTCACACTTATAATCATCAACAACAACAACAATTAACTCCACAACATCAACAATGGAATCAACAACAAGCTATTTATCAACAACAATTTAATCAGCAACATACTCCACAACTTGGTGCAATTCCACAACCACAAATGGTTCAACCACCACCAAGCCTTCAAGTTCAATCCTACACAAATGATTTCAATCAACATCCATCAAGGAACACTATGAAGGAACCCACTTGGTTTTCAAAGATGTGTGAAGCTTTAAGCAGCCAACAATCAATTCATGAAGCTGGATCACTTGATAGACCTCCAATGCTCACTCCAGGAAACTACGATCAATGGGTGATAAGGTTCTTTAGATTTTGTGATCTGAAGAAGCCACATGGAAAGTTCTTAAAGAAGGTTATCTTGGAAGGTCCATTTGAGATGCCTACTGTCATTGTACCCGAAGATCCAACTGTTGTTCCACCAAGAGATGAACAAACCAACATTGCTACTATTGCAGATTTAAATCCTACAGAACTTCTACACTATGAAGCTGATGAACTTGCAATGGAATATATCCTCTTAGGATTACCAAACCCAATTCTTCGTAGTGTTGATGCTCAAAAGACTGCACAAAAAATGTGGGATCATATTCGTCTTCTTATGGAATGATCTGTACTCAATCAGGAGGATTTGGAATCCAAAATTTACTTGGCATATGAACACTTCATGATTGAACCTGGAGAGACACTAGAGTCCTATCATCATCGATTTTCAGACATCATCAATGATTTGGATAAACACAACATCATCATGCCAAGAATTACAGTGAATACTAAGTTCCTGAGTAGTCTTGGTCTTGAATGGGAGAAGTATGTCATCTTTCTCCGTCAAGCGAAGAATATGCATCATTCTACTTATGGATTGTTGTACGATTACTTGAAGCCTCATGAAAAGGAAGTTGATCGGGAAAGGATTCTCCGTGCTCAAATTGCTAAACAGTCACATCCGGATACTCAACAACTTGCCTTGTATGCTCAACAGAATTATCCCTCTCAACCAGCAACTCAACCAACTGCTTCAAACACACCTTCACAGCAACAACCTCAACAAAATCAACTGGTTCCATACAACAACAACAATGCTCAAGTATATGTCAGTGAAGCGACTGAGGAAACCGATCCGTTCGAAGCATTGCAACAAGGATTTGTGATGATTGCTAATGCTTTTGGCCGTTACACCAACAAATCCAACAATCGTATTCGTTCCTCATCTAACACACGGACTCAAGCTGTTGTGAACAATGGACGTGTTGAAGTTCAGAATCGTGATTATGGTCGTCAGATGGGCGGTGGTCAAGGGTTTAATGCTGTGGGTAGGAATAACAACAGAGCTCAAGTGGTGGAACAGGGAAATGCTCAGAATCGGTTAAATGGTCTTAGATGCTACAACTGCAATGAGAAGGGACACCTGGCTAATGCATGCCCAAAGCCGAGGACTAGGGGCAGTGCTTATTTCAAAGAGGCTTTACTTTTGGCTCTTAAGGATGAAGCTGGTGGATCTCTCACAGACAAAGAACAGAGCTTTATGGCAGATGCAGACTCAGATGATGATATGGAGGACTTGCAGGCCAATGCAGCTGTTATGTTGATGGCTAATATGCAAGAGTTACACATGAGTGAAATAGGCCCAGTGTATGACACTGATGGCTTGTCTCAGGTACCCGAACAAACCATCATCATATCTGAACTAATATCTCCGTCAATATCTGAATCCGGCACGGCTCAGAATGTTCAAAATGAGTCATCTACATATCATTCTGACGTTTTTCAAATAAACCCCGTAGTTACATTTGACGATCCAGATGACCTTATGGTTTCCCTTGATAATCAAATTGACTCCGTGGTTATACTTGAGGATCTACATAATGATCATGTTGTGACTCACGTTGAACAAGATGAACCTTTCCCCCATCCAGATCTTGTTCAGTTACTTAAAGACCAACAATCCCAAATTGCTGAATGTGTTGCATTAAATCATTCCTTAAAAAGTAAAAATGAACTGTTAACCAAGGATTTTGAATGCTTACAAATGCAACTCAACTTTTTCAAAACTCAAGAAAACCGTGAAAAAGGTTTTGAAGCCGCTGTTGCAAAATCTCATCAAAACGAAAAATATTTAGAGAGACAGATGCGTGATCTAGCCGCCTCGAAGAATGCTTTGTTGTCTAAATTAGAACAACTGAAACACGAACATAAAAAGCAAATTAACGCTCTCACCTTGGAAAATCAAAAAGCTAAGGCTGAGTTGTTAAATTGTCAAAAACAGTTCTCCGCATACAAAAAGCATTCAACGAATCGGGTAGATGACCTTCTTGAAGAAATTATCGGCTTGCAAAACAAACTTAAAGAGTTTAAAACTGTTGTTTACAAACATGGTGAATCAGTAACAGCTATTGAAAAGTTTACCTTAAAACCCAATCCAAAAGGATATGGAAAAAATCTAGCTGATTACAAACCAAAGCTTTCACTAAAAACATTCAAACCAACTCCTGAAGTTTCCAGTGCATAATACAAAATTGATAATACTGTCATGATTGTTGTTGAATATCATCGTCAAGAGGAATTAGATGCAGAAGACGAGAGTCGATCAAAATTAAAAAATGTTGTTTACAACAAACCTTTTAATTATAAAAACGCGGTCACTTTCGTCACACCAACGGATTCTTATAACACACCAAGGGTTATCATCAAAACACCTGAGTCTTCTAATGTTAATCCCAAAATAGATTTTGCACAAACTTATGGTCCTTTACCTTCCATTAGTGAAGTAAACTCAAAACCTGAAAATCGAAAAATTCTTCGATATTTTGACATTTTCATGGCTGGCCTCAAAATTTTACAACATGAGATAGAATATCGCTCTGAAATCAAAGTTGAACATTTTCAATCGCCTCTGGCGCGAGAACAAAGAGACATTTTTCAGAAAAATCTTTTACCTAATGTTAAAAACTTGAAAAGTTGTGCAATTGCCTGGGAAAAGGATTTTCATAAGGAACTTGGGGTAATGAAAAACGTTTTCGAGAAAACAGAAACATCTATTTCTAATACTAAACGTAAAAAGAAACTCTTGAGAAAAGATGTTGATCGACTCTTGGAAGATGTTATCTGTGCTGATATCCATAATGTTGTGTTATTCTATTCTTTGCCATATGCATCTGATCATATCTCTGCTGATATTGTTGAAAATGTTGTTACTGTTGAGAACACCGATAATGTGCTTCAGATCGAGTCTTTAAAAGCCGAAAATAAACAATTACTCAACGAAATTTACAATGCCAAACGTCGTCTTCATTGGTGTGAAAAAGATATTCACAATCATCAACTTAGTTTTCAAAAGAAAATCGCTCAGTTGAGTGCAAAATCTTTTGATCCTAAAATTGAGCAACTGGATGATAAAAACGTGTCTTTGAAAAATCAAATCTCAAAATATGAACAAGAACTTTCAAAAGTTAAACAGGAATATGGTGTCATATTTGATTTGCTCAATAAGACTCGTCATGAAGCATCTAACGAACTTGATCACTATCTTGCTCACACTAAAGAAGTCATGAATTTTGCTGGTAATATTCGTTCTGAAAATCAAGATCTGATTCACACCATCTCTAAGTTACGGGAAAAGTTAGGAAAGTATGAACAACTTTCGCCGACTGTGATTAAGAGATTAGCACCAGTCACACAAAGTAATCGTGCACCTAGAATTCCCACTACCAAATCACAAGTTGCTAATGTGTTTCCCTCTACTGAAACAGGAATAGTTGCATCTTTTCCAAACGTCTGCACTTCACAGCCTAGGAGCACTCAATCGACGAATAGGAAGTTGCGACCTAAGAAAAGATCAATAAGGAATGCTAAAGTAGAAGAACACCCTAGGACTCTGAATAAGACTAATGTTGCCTCCACTATAGATGTTGCGTCTGGCAAATGTAATAGAAATAGGGATGTAACGAACGCTAAACCGTTAAGTACTTTTGATATTCAGTCTAATGCACCTTGTGTTATTTGTCGGAAGAATATGAATTCTGATTGTCATGACAAATGTGTTGCTAAAGCTATAATCTCTCGATTACGAAATCCTAAGAATCGGAATACCTCTAGGCCCACTAATCATTCTAAGTCTGTGCTTGGTAGACCGCCTTCTTTAGATTCTAAGGCAACCATTGCTGTCACTGTAGCTCCAGTTTCACCTCCTAAGAATGTAGTACCACCTAGTGTTTTCACTAAGACTAAAGCTAAGAGTAGTTATAGATGGCAGAAATGGATATACAACACACTAGGATTTAAATGGATGCCTAAAATTATCAATGTGTGTATGTCTAACATACCTGCTTCGGAACCCTCTAACATTTCGGGTTCCACATCTACTTCTATTCCATCTGTGTCGTCTGTGTGTAATGCAGGTGATACAGATCATTCTCTGGATTGTTGATAGCGGATGTTCCCGACACATGACAGGCAACCTTAAACTGTTATCAAACTTTATTGCAAAGTTCATTGGCACTGTCAGGTTCGGGAACGATCACTTCGCAGCTATCATGGGCTACGGAGATTATGTCAATGGGAACATCGAAATTAGCAGGGTTTACTATGTGAAAGGCCTCGGTCACAATCTGTTTTCAGTAGGTCAATTTTGTGATGGAGATTTGGAGGAAGCTTTCAGGGAGAAAACTTGTTTCATTCGTGATCTACAAGGAAATGACCTTATGTCTGGCTCGCGTAATTCTAGTCTCTACACTATCTCTATGCAAGACATGGTTGCTTCCTCTCCCATTTGCTTACTTTCAAAGGCAACATCTACATAATCCTGGCTATGGCACCGCCGTCTCTCACATCTAAACTTTCAAACCATCACCAACCTTGCTCGACACAAACTAGTTGAAGGTCTCCCACGATTCCGGTATTCAAAAGATCACCTTTGCTCAGCCTGTGAACAAGGGAAAAGCACTCGTGCTCATTTTCCTTCAAAGGTGGAACACAGCTCTCAGCATGTGCTACATCTTCTTCACATGGATTTGTGTGGCCCGATGCGCGTGCAAACGATCAATGGCAAATGCTACATCTTAGTAATTGTTGATGACTACTCACGATGGACTTGGGTCTACTTTCTTCGTAGCAAAGACCAAGCTCCACAAATGATCATCACCTTTCTCACAAAAATACAGGTTCAGCTCCGCCACACCGTCAGGATAATCAGAACAGACAAAGGAACTGAATTTGTTAACAAAACCCTTCGTGAATTCTATGAGAAAGTGGGAATTCAGCATCAAACATCTATTGCACGTACACCTGAACAAAACGGAGTTGTTGAAAGACGAAACCGAACGTTAGTGGAAGCTGCAAGAACAATGTTAATCAATGCTAAACTTCCAGATTACTTATGGGCAGAAGCTGTATCTACTGCATGCTATACTCAAAACCGTTCTATGATCACAAAACGCCACAACAAAACACCTTTCGAGCTTGTCCACAACTACAAACCGAACCTCAAACACTTTCATGTATTTGGATCCCTTTGCTATCCAAATAATGATCGTGATGATTTTGGAAAGCTCAAAGCCAAAGCTGATATTGGAGTCTTTATTGGATACTGTGACAATTCTAAAGGCTTCTGAATCTGGAATCGTCGAACTAAGGAGGTAATGGAAACGATTCATGCTCATTTTGATGAACTCACGGAAATGGCTTCTGAGTACAACAGCTTAGAACCCGGTCACAACCGTTTAAACTTCCCTCAACCCCCATCATCAGCTGAACAAAGCCCCCAGCTAACTCGTCAACAAATGGAAAGGTTATTTGCTCCTCTGTTCTGTGACGATATTGATGAACGTGCTCCAGGTGTATCCGCTGTTTCCGCTGCACAACCTGATAATATTCCTATACCTGATACACCTGCTACAACAACTACTGTTGAAGATGCACCTACACCAGTTGACTCCAACACAACAGTTGAACACACCGCTTCAAACAATGATGAACCGGCTGATGATATTCTGACTGAAGTACCCCCACCTGCAGATTTTGATCCAAATGCGTTCTTCAACCCGTTTGCTAATGAGACTGCTGCATCAGATGTTGCGGAATCTTCAACAAACCATTTGAATCCTCAGAATCTGCACAATGTATACCAACATCAACCCTCTACACACCGATGGACAAAAGACCATCCTCTGGCTAACATTATTGGCAACCCGAATCAACCAGTCGTTACGAGACAACGTCTTCACACAGATGGTGAACATTGCATTTATGCACTCACTGTCTGCCAATCTGAGCCTAAAAACATTAAAGACGCAATGACAAAAGACAACTGGATTTAATCCATGCAGGAAGAACTCAACCAATTCAAACGTCTTGAAGTATGGGAACTGATTGAAAGACCAACAGGGGTCTACGTCATTGGTCTAAAATGGATTTGGAAAAACAAATTGGATGATGAAGGGAACGTCATCCGAAACAAGTCACGTCTAGTTGCTAAGGGTTATCGTCAGGAAGAGGGAATAGACTTTGAAGAATCTTTTGCTCCGGTTGCTCGTCTTGAGGCTGTTCGGATATTTCTCACGTTCGCAGCTCATATGAATATGACGGTCTATCAGATGGATGTGAAAACGGCGTTTCTCAATGGACAACTTAAAGAAACAGTCTATGTCAGCCAACCAGATGGATTTGTTGATCCTGAGTTCCCGAACCATGTCTACAAACTGAACAAAGCTCTTTATGGTCTCAAACAAGCCCCTCGGGCATGGTACGATAAGCTATCATCTTTCCTCATTGCCAATAATTTCACCAAAGGCTCGGTTGACCCAACTCTTTTTATACAATATCACGGGGCACATATCTTAATTGTTCAAATTTACGTGGATGACATCATTTTTGGGTCTACACATAAAAAGTTTTCAACCGCTTTTGCAAAACTAATGAAGAAAAATTTTGAAATGTCCATGATGGGTGAACTCACGTTCTTTCTAGGACTGCAAGTTCATCAATCACCCCATGGTATTTTCTTGAGTCAGTCCAAATATGCCCTTGAATTGTTAAACAAATTTGGAATGAAAACCTGTGATACTTATGCCACACCAATGACTCATACCAAGAAGCTAGACGCTGATTTACATGGGAAATTAGTTGACCCTACCAAATACCGAAGTATTATTGGGTCTCTCATGTATCTAACAGCTAGCAGACCTGATATTGTCTTTGCCGTTTATCTATGCTCCCGCTATCAGTCGCGACCAACTGAAACCCACCTCTCTGAGACTAAATGAATCCTCTGATACATCAAGGGAACCATTAACTTGGGGATCTGGTATCCGAAGGATTCTGGTTTTGAACTAATCGCTTTTTCAGACGCTGACCACGCGGGATGCTTAGACTCAAGGAAAAGTACTTCAGGAGCTCTACAATTTCTCGGTGATAAACTGGTGTCTTGGCAATCAAAGAAGCAGGATTGTACATCGCTGTCATCAACCGAAGCAGAATATGTAGCCATGTCCGCGTGTTGTGCTCAAGTCATTTAGATGAGAACACAACTCAAAGACTATGGTTACGTATTTGACAGAATCCCGATGTACTGCGACAATCGGAGTGCCATTGCAATCTCGTGCAACTCAGTTCAGCACTCGAAATCAAAGCACATCGATCTACGCTATCATTTCATCAAGGACCACGTGGAACAGGGTACCGTTGAATTATACTTTGTGGGTACAGAATATCAATTGGCAGATCTTCTCACCAAAGCCTTGCCACCCGCTAGGTTTAATGAGTTGGTCCACCGGATTGGTATGAGGTGTTTGACTCAAGAGGAATTGGATGAACTCTTAAAACAGTCTTAAAAACCGGTCAAACACCAAAACATCTTTTGTAAATAAATTTTTCAAAAACAAAATACAAAAATATAAAATCTTATAAAACAACAAAAATATTCTTCTTATCTATAATCTTTCAACATGGCAAGTACATGTCCTCCTTCAACACTATAATCTCTCAAATTTCAGTATTTTTTATGATCAAGTGTTGAGGGGGAGAAAATTTTCACTTAACTGTTTCAAAAACATCTGTGTACTTGCATGTTTTCATATCTCGGTTGTTTCATTTTACAATGGTGGTGAATATTCTGGTTTAATGACACTCCTCGGACTAAATTTATAACCTTTCATTATTTCTTAAGTCGAGGGGGAGTGTCGTCATGCTTCTTTCCTAAAATCTTCGTTTGGTAACCAAAATGGAAGTTAAATGGCTTTGTATGGAAATGGAATAGGTGGAGGGACTATAACTGTCAAAACCTGAAATTATTTTCAATAAAATACCTCACCTAACATTATCACTTCACATTTATTACTAAAACCTAACCAATCTACGCCTAAGAATCAACCAAGAAATCCGTTCTTTTGATCATCTCTTTGTAAGTTGTTTCGTGATTAAAACATGTTTTTAAGCTAAGGTTTCAAATCTCATGCAAATCCAACGGCTAGAAATTGTTTTACGTGTGATTATGTGCTCTACGCATAAGCGTATGAACACACAATCATTGTGTGTGTGTTTGTGGTTAAATGGATTATGTCAAAACGTTTCAAATACATTAATGATATCGTTTTAATCATCAAAACCCACCCATAAACACGTATTAAAGATGTTTGAAAATTAGGGTTCTTGTGTCGAATTGGGTGTTTTCGAATATGAAGTGTTATGGTCAAAAAGATTGTTGGGTTATGTTCTTATGATGTTGAATTGAGGATATCCTTGCTCTATAACCACCCAGAAACTCTAAATTATTAACAATTTGGAATTAGGGTTTAAAGTTCTTGAGATTGGGTATTTTCGATTCACCATGAATTGGATGTTATAACTTGGTTAGTAGACTCTCACAATACCTTAGACCTACCAGAAAACGTTTGGTGCAATTTCCATGGTTAGAATTGTTACGCGTAATTCTTGAACTATTAGGGTTTTGGATTACGCGTATGCAGTTCTACGCATAACTGCTTAACAAGTGTTCTTGCCATGATTTGTTGTTAAAATGAATTTATGTGTTAATATTGATGATATGATGGTTCTATTTCAGGCTTGTTACTCGTGAAACTCAGAATCAAGGTCATTTGCAACTCTACGCATAAGGATTACCCTACGCGTAGTCATGTTACGCGTAAGAATAATCCTACGCATAACAGTTACGCGTAAGGTTCTACAATGGACTACGCGTATCCTGTGAAGGATATGCGTAAACAGTGACCACTACGCATAAGGTCTACTCTTACGAGTAAGCCTTACGCGTAAGGTATATATACGCCTACGCGTAAGCTCTACGCATAAGGTCCCCCTTTTCCTACGCGTAAGTTAGGATCCTACGCGTAAGCTTTCGTCTACGCATATGTCAATACTGTTTACGCTTAACTTTGCTAAAACTAAGCTTAACCCTGGATTGACCTTCATGATGAATTGTTACATGTACAAACTTGTAAATAAACTAATCATAACGTCACGAATCCAATAATGTCACTAATAAACTTAATCGTCTAATATGTTGTGAACAATAAGTGATAACATAAACTTTAAAACTTAAAGTTAACTAACTCACAAAACATTTCACGACGTCATTAGACTATTGTACATACAAGTGACTTAGGACTCGTAACAATCATTATCACTGTACATTCAATAACTAGACAATAAGACCTTCTGTTGACTAACATTATGTCTTTCGATATGTTGGTTCTTTTGGCTAATGTTATTTCAGATCACGACATGGCTGAACAAATGAATGTGGATGCATCTGAAGTTCTCTCCATTGCTGATATCTATCCTTATGGCTATCCAATGAAGATAGGAAAGAATAATCTCCGTGTTGACTTTGACACCCTCACTTGCTCAGAATCTTCGTGTCTAATTGCTATTGATATTCTGAGGACTCATCCGTATCAGAATATGCTCACTCACTCTGCAAATGTTCCTGAGATCTATATCCAACAGTTCTGGAACACTATGGAAAGGGTCAAAGGACGGACTGCTATGACGGTGACTCTGAATCACAAACAAGTCACCATTACACCTGCAGACTTAAGGGCTGTTCTCCTAATTCCTGAAGTCGAACCAACCAAACTATATGCCACACCTGTTGAAGAGCTCACTCTCCAATTCCTAATCGATATCGGTTATGACGAGGCTACAGGAGTAATCACCAAGCATTCTCACGTAGAGCTTAAGAGTATTCCTCAACCCTGGAGAACTCTCTACATGATCATCACCAAGTCTGTTTCTGGTCGTGATAGTGGCTATGAGCATCCTAAGCTCATGGAACTGCAAATATTTTGGGCATTGGTCAACATGAAACACATCGCTATCGAAGCTCTGATTTGGGATGACATGATGTCATTTCTCAACAAACTTGGCTCAAAGATTCCCTACATCAGATATACTAAATTGTTGATCCAGAGAGCACTTGGACTTCATCCTGATATTCCCAAGAGGCTCAATGACCCCGACAATCACGATATGTTGACGGAACCTATTCTATCTGTTAGAATCAAGGAATCGTCTACAAAGAAACAAGGTGCTGTGTTGCCAGATTTCCTTCTAACTGAAGATGTCAGAAAGCTCGAAACGTACAAAAGGTATCTGGAAGCAGTTAGACAAGGCAAAGTTGGTCATCTCGACGAAAAATCTTCTGGAACACCTGTAAGGAGAACCAGAAAAGGAAGTGTTGGAAGTGTCACAAGTACAGATAGTCAGAGGAATGTTCCAAAGAAGAAACCTATTCCAAAGAGGAAACCTACCCCTAAGAAGAAAGTTCCTTCTCAGGAAGCCACTTCGATCCCTTCCTCTACACCTGAACCGCAGAAAAAGCTCATTGACGAGGACTCTGAAGCTACTGACACAGATGAAGAGATCACATACTCTGAAACTGCAAAGGATGAAAATCCCTCAGTACCAAAACCTCCAAGTCCTCAAACTAATAAAGGAAAAGGGAAGACTCCTGCACTTGTGCCACATGATGAAAGCTCTGAAGATGAAGAAGAGCAACTGGATCAATCATACAGGAAGAAGTTTCACATCGTCAGACACCTTCAAAAGGCTGAAGAATTTGCTAAAGATCAAATGGGTGGCCCCGGAGGATCAAGTGGTGCTACCCACTCCTCACCAGATCCTGATACGGTTAATCGACCCGGTAAGGGATCTGGTGCCACCACTCTTCTGCAACAACAACAGCTTGTGGAGGATACTATCGTATATGAGTTTGAGAACCCTGAAACTGAGAAGTCTGAGAAAGATAAAGATGATGATTATGACAAGTTGCTTCTCGACAGTCCCACACAGTCACAGAAGGAAACTTCTGAACCGGCTAAGGACCCCAAGCCTCCTCATGTCTCCTCCTCATCAGACTCATCATCTCACTCATCACCACCACCATCAACGAAGTCAACCAGATCATCATCCAAATCCGTGAAGAAACCACCTAAATCTTGGATTTCTCAGACTCATGAAAGAATTGTGAAAGCTGTCCAACAAGTCAGAAAGAAGGACATACTTTACAGAAAACTGAATTGGTTTGCTAACCAAATACAGTACTTAAATGATGAGAAAGACAAGATGCAGAATGAAAGGGAATTTGTTCAGAAGTTCATGAAGAGTCATCGTAAAGAGTAACTAAACGAAATGATCGAAGGTTACACTAACAAGTACCTTCAGGATATCGTTCCTAAAGTCCAAAAGGAACTGGAGAAGACAGAAAGAGATCATACCCACAAGTTTCTTCTCGACACTGTCCCCGGTGTGACTAGAGAAGTATTTTCCAGACAACTCACTCCTAACATCGTCGCATTGGTTAAACATACAATGGCCAAAGAAGCTGATCTCTCTGAATCTGAGTTAATCGCTAAACTAGTGATGCAAATGTCAAAGCGATCTGGAACGTTTACTTCGGATGAAGCTAAATTTTTCGAAAGTCTACTTGATTTTCAACTCAGATCATCATGCAAGGAGTCAGCCGATCAACCCAAAAGGCCAAGAGATGACGATGATAAGGACAAGGACTCTGCACCTAAACGTCAGAAGCAATCTGGTGAATCTGCTTCGATGCCACCTCCTCCACCACAGACTTCTTCTCAACAAAAGTCTCCTCCACCTCGGTCTTCTACTGATAAACCTCGGGACGATTCCGAGTTACCACCACTGACTCAAAAAAATAGGTGATTACTTTGAGTATACGGGTGGTGACGATGAAGAGGTCCTTGAGCCCCGACAACAACCCACCTCACCCAAACAAGTGCAGAAACCAGTATCATCATCAAGGCCTTCCAAAAGGAAGAAGAAGACGACTTAGCCTGAAGTCGTATCATGGCTAGATGACGATAAAACCAAAGAGTTTGAATGGTTCTCCACACTTGTCAATCAAACTCCCTACCCTGATGAAGGTCAAGACTTGGTAGACGATTCTACATTGGAGCACGCAAAACTTTTGCAAGAAAAGTTCCATGTGAAGAAAATGACAAAATCTGAGTTGAAGCGAATCAAGAATGAAGCTTTTCAACTGTGGAAAGACAGCTCTGAAAGCGCCCTCGAGGTCGAATATCATCTTGAGAACATCGCTCGAGCTATGTCTAACAACATGGATTGGCTCAATCCAGAAGCAAACATTGACTTCACACAAAGGGGCAACCCTACATACACTACCGATTGAACCAAACCCCTACCGACCATTGGCCAAACAGATGAACAAAGGATTCCCTTTCGATACTTCTTTAACAGAGACCTGGATTTTCTTTTACACGGTAGCGATGGTTCACGAAAATACGCTACATCGTTGACTCTTCCATTCCCAGCGGCTACTTACTCAAACTGCATAGCTATCGAGGAACGTGCAAATCACTTGTTTTCTGACAACGTGCAAGAATAAGACCGAGATGCATTGTATGGGATTCATCATTGGCCTGAACGCCGAAGAATCTACTACAGAAGCTGCCTGGTTCAGAAGTCTCAACACGCAGTGTACAGCTCTAAGGACATCGTGGCCATCAAACACGTTGATCTCAAGTCTAAGTGGGACTACACCTTCTTGAAGAATATCATAGTCAAACGACAAGATGAACAGGACTATGCATTCTCCGAAGCTGACTTTGAGAATTTATCTCTCAACGACATCGAAGACATGTACCTTGCCAAAGTACAGGGTCGTATGAGACAATTCTCGACTGAAGTTCAACGTGAATTTATCAAGTCAGTTCTCATCTTCATTAGACGCATCGTGATCAAAGAACGTGTTGAAGATATCCAGATAGCTGTTGAATCTTATCAGACGCGTGTCAACCTCACTCCTCCAAAGCTTACTCTTCCCGATCTCAACCAGCTATCTCAATATACACTCATCAGCAAACCTTTCGGCGTTGTTTACCATAGTGAACTTCAAAGAAACTGCTTAATGGCGTGTAGTGAGCTCCACAAATTCGGGGATCATACCTTGAAGCTGGTTAGGGATGGATTGGCGTACAGGTTGAAGGATATACGCCTGAAAGTTGGGTCTCCTAAGCGCTGGAATTCTCAGGAAAGGAGGGATGTGAGAAGGATCATCACCATGATTGATGAACGGTTGTTCAGAAGGGATCAGTTCAGAACGTTGGAAAGTTTTGTTGGTGGTCGACCCAGGATCAACATCACCGGCTATCAACGCCCTGTTCGTACTCCTGGGAACATCACTGCACTTCCTGGTACCCCTTGAATTGTTTCCTTCATATAATTTTGGATGTGTGATTATATATGTCAATGGCTTGTGCACACATAACAGTGTACAACCCGCAATTGTCAAGAAAGGACCCTGTGGTACGCTTCAGTGCCACAATCCTTATAACAGGAGCGAAAGCTTCTTATTTTTGAGTAAAACCTATTAAACCTTTCATTTTTCAAGGTTTTGCTCAAAAGAACAAGTACTTCCCCCTTATGATTTTCAAAACCTCAACCGTTTATATCACTTGTTGAGGAGGAGTATTTGATTTAAAACTTTGTTCACAAATTGTTCCTAGTGGTCATCTTCCCGCAACACTCGAAATGGTCATATTTATTCTCAACCGTTCAAAAATAACATTTTATATGCCATTTTTGAGGGGGAGAAAATTGTGTGATAAGAAATATGTTGTACAAAATGAAAATGAATCTGTGTAACTCAGACTTAACCAACGAATTGACGGTACTAAACTGTTAGTAACTCGAAAAGACTTGTCCTGGACGGGTAATAATTTCAAGCTAGTTCGCTAGTAATGTAAACGTGTCTCGCAAAGGACTTGTCCAAGTAGAAAGTACCATTCGAGAAACTCTTGATAGACATGAACTCTGACGGGTATAACAAACTTTCAAGGTTTGGCTACACCTTCAAGGTAGTTATTAGAGCAAGTTGTCACCTAAAAGCTGACAATGTAACTCTTTAACTATGCAACGTAACCGTGTCTCGCGGGGGATTGTCTATCTTCAGTGGATCAATTCAAAAAGTGCGCGCTCTTTCCTCACTGTGCATTTAACCAATAAAACTATTAAGCACATGTGGAGGGGGAGTATTTATGCAAAACCTTATCTCTCACAGTGGTTCAAACATGTTTTTCATTTACAAACCCTTTGAGAGATAGTTTCACAAACAGTGGTTTTAATGGCAACATAGGTTAGTCATGGAGTTATAAGGTGACTAAGGTTAGGAATAACCGTCCTATGATCCGCCAGAGCCGGAGGGATCTACCCAAGGACACTACCATTAGTTAGTGTTAGAAGTCCTTAGGAATGATTGTAAAAAGGAGAAAATGAGAATCGGAGAAAGAAGGAGTTGAAGAATCAAAAAGAAATGTAAAGTAAAGGGTGAAAAGAAACAGCCCTCCAGATTATTCAACTTAGGGCAGACACCGGGTTCAATTCATATGCCACTGGTTGTCACTTAGTGACACCGGTATTGAAGATTAAAAGTCGTCATGGACCCAGTGACGCATGCACTAAACCTTCTTAGCCACTCAAGTTTCCCTCAACAGAAGCTTGTTTCATTCTCACAGGGAACCCTACGTAAACTATTGGCTTTCTCTTAGAGATCGCTGGTATTGAAGAAGGAGACCCTCTCCCTAGTCTCCGCTCAGGAAAACCAAAATGCACTATTGAGTCTAGAGCCACGAGATTCATCAAAAGATCTCTTAGGAACACTTGACATTTAATCACTTGATGATCAACAAATAAGATCATCAGTGGTTCATATCGAGTCCTTCACAGATCTTAGCAATCTGTCGAGAACATTTATGAGAGGTTCACATCTGTGATCCTCAGTGATTGAATGGAAACTCCTGCCAGGGCCAACATCAAACAGCCCTGACAGCAGGTCACTTCGGTAACTCCCCGTGGATTACGCGGAGTGTGTCTCAAACGGTCTACAGTCGTGAGGTGATGCTTCGGTGTACCTCAGCGACTCATCTGAACTGTAGATGTACTTCGGTACATCGCGTTATCTCACTTGTGGGACTCCAGTTCAGGAACGGCCCTTGTAAGAATTAGAGTTGTGTTTTCACACTATGTTGTTAACACTCTCGAAGTTCAAACTTGTAAGTGCCGGAAACCGCTTATTACTAACCGTTTGAAATGTTTTCTTCTTATGGAAGCTCCGGAGCGGAATGATCGTGCTGATTCTTCTCATGCTCACGCCAACATCATCACTAATGGAAGTTCTATTCGAATGCAACACAACAGTCAGAATGATTCTTCATCAATCAAAGAATCTACAAAGTCAAAGACTTACAGAACTTCATCAGTATTGATTTCCAACGTCAAAGAGCGTGTGAGCATGTTGAAGAATGACGTGGAGACACTGGAGCAGCGAAGCAGACCTGAGGCAGACTGATGTAGACAACAACATACTATCACTTTCACCACAAAGAACAATGATCAAAGAACAAAGTTAATGATGACGTCAAAGCATAACTGTTCAAAGATAACTATCTCTCTACACTGGGGAGATTGTTCGAATCAAGGCAATTCCTCTCACAAGAAAGAAGAATGTCAGAAGACGTCAGAGCTACTATTACATCAACGCCTTCACCGTTTACATTCATATATACTTGAGGGGGAGATTGTTGGAATCACTCCTAAACAGTATTTCAAGTATTTATATTTCATATGTAATAGGTAGCTTTATTATGGCCTTTATGTTTGTTTAAGGTCAAGCTTATGTAGAAGGCCCATAAGCTTAGGCCCAAGCCCAATAAGAAATAGGGAAGGAGAGGGAGTGTTGCCCTAGCTCCTTGCCTATATAAACAATGTAATAACCCTCACTTGAGGGTTGGTTGTTCAAGTTTTCCTTTCATTCACTCTCTTACGCATAACCGGTATTATCCTAACGTGTGTGTATGTGGTTTACTTGTTCATCCGCCTTTATCTCTTTCTCTATAACTTGTGTTTGTAAAACTAGTGACCTAACAATGTCCTTTGAACCTTTAACCCAAGCAGTGTGAGCTGCAAGAGCCTCAGGTAGGACAGGGTGGCCAGGAGTAGCAACAGGTGATGCAGGTATGGGATGCTCTAGATAAGCTTCCTTATCTTCAGTTGATAGTATGATGCGAAGCTGGCGATACCAATCAATGAAATTAGGTCCAGTGAGTTTTTGTTTCTCAAAGAAACTCCTGAGTACCGAACTGTTTCCGATTGAAGTAGTCATCTACAATTGAAAAGTTCAAATAATTAGTATTTTCGATAATTACGTTCTTAAAGAATTAACTACCCAATTAATTACTAATAAGACTAAGATCCAACTTGCAACCCCATTAATTACCATAGGTCTGACCAGTGTATAAAAAATGGGACAAGAGGTAAGCGACGAGCGTTAATTGCATAATGCAACTCTTAGATTTATGAGACTGTTTAAGGCATTAGTATCAAGTAATAATGTCAAAAGCATGTTTAGTTCTCATCGTATGCCTCGGGTCCGAGGTCTGACCAGGTTAACTCGATATAAGTCGACCAAGTATGAACGTGTAAAAATAACCAGAGGTCTGACCAGTGAGAAATAATTACCATGGGTTGGAAAGGCCCTTAGGTCTGACCAGAGAAGTCAATCCAAGTGCACGTGTCCATAGTTGGGTGGCATAGACTTAATATTAACAAATAGGTATGCACACATAAATGTGGTAAAAGTCGTGTACAAAGAAGCATGCAAAACAACTTTGTAACACTAATTTTAAAAACTTTTTGGTAATGACACTGTAGTGATCATCATGGTTCACGGTAGCTCCAATCGAACGCACAGGGAGGCAGAGGACCAGGTAAGCGCAAAGCATAACCTTAGACATCCTTTCAGTGAGACTGTGCTCACTTCTTTAAACCCCCTTTCTAGTTTGTTCTAGTGGGTGAGCCGTACATCCCAAGTGTCCATAGCGTCTAGTTTTTAAATTCTTGAAAACGTGTTTCATATATTAGATCACTTTATTTTACAAAAACAATTTTCCACGAATCAAATAGCATGTCACAATGAGCATGGTATTTTGGCGTGTAAATAAAGACCAATATTAATGTTATGGTTACGATATGTATTATTCCATATTGCATACAATTAGGTGTCAAAACAAGTAATAATGCACATAGGAATCACAAACATACAAGCATAAACATCAATATAAATAACCACATATTGTTCCGAGTCCTCTTGCGAGTCTTCCCCAAACGGAAAACCACAAGACCGTCACTAGGATGCAGTACCTAGATCGCCCCATACATCACTTAGAAAAGCAATTGAGTGGGTCTTGTGGCCGGAAAACACATAAAGCATGGCAATCCCAATTAACAAGTAATTACGCAGTATATGTATTTAAATCAATATGTAATTCTAATTATCACAATAATTCTAATTAACAATTAATAAATACAAATTAACTTTTAATTCTAATTAGCAAGTAATATAAATTTAACATGTAATTCTAAATTAACAATTTAATTTTAATTAACATGGTAATTATAATTCACATGTAAATTAAATTCTAATTAACAAATTAATTCTAATTATCAATATAATTTTAATTTGTGTGTGATTAGTTATTATTTATTAAAAATTTGACAAGTATTGCATGTAATTGTCAAAATTAAAATAAAACACAATAACTAAACTAGGTTTCATGCAGCCCTTTTAAAACATGTTTATTAATATCAGAAACGTGTAACCCATAATCGCAAAAACGAGTTGACTCGTGATGCCACTGTTGGGATTTTAGATCTAGTTAACCAGTAACCTCTACGAGTACGCAGCGGATATTGGATCTAGTTAATACAATTATGTTAACACGTAAATAATAAACACATAATTTTAATACAATATTAAATAATTAAAAGGGAATAAAGAAGGCCAACCTTGCTTGGCAATTGAACACTAGTAACGGAACAAGAAACCTTACGAAACCTTTAAGTGTCTAAAGTAAACACCTCGAAGAATATCACACACAAACCCGATTCACGTATACGTTCGATGTAGCTAGTCGAGAACGTAATATTAAAACACCCAACAACCTTTGTTATTAACTTGAATATAATAACTGAACAGTAACCAAAGTATTCCTGCCCAATTACTTTCTATCCAAAATAGAATACAGCCAAAACCAAATAAAACCCTGATGATGTTTCTGATGTCGACAAGGAGAAGCAAATCACCACCGAAAATCCTAACACACCTTTGATCAAAATCTGATGCAAGTATGAGGATTTCACAAACCAAGAACAAGTCAAAACCCTAATCGATTTAAGTTGCAATCGATTTGAGTTTGGAGCTGGGAACAGTAAATCGGTTGAGGTTTTAGGGATAAGAAACTGAAGTTATGCGTGGGAATGCAAGAGGCAGAGGTGGTGTTTATATAGTGCACAAGTCGAAACCCTAGAGGATACCTAGCTTGTTCGACAAGTCACAAAACAAACCCAAACCCACTCTAATCCCTGTACCCGATCGGTGTGGATCTTTCATGGCCCAAGGCTCCACTCAAACGACCCAAATAGTGAACTAATAAAAGCCCACGGGTAAATTTAATGATCGGGTCAGTCGCATGCATAAACGGGTATGTTGTATATTCAAGTATAATTACGTTCTACACGTATACTCGTGTTTATCACGTGTGCCCCCATCGGCTCATACACGTTTAGTTGTTTTGTCGTGTTTTAGAACTCCCACAAACCAACAGATCCAAGGATATTCATATCCTTGATGATGTTGTAAAAAAGGAGTGGATCTCCTTTGGGATTAGTCGTTGGTGTAGTGTTGGGTAGTAGTTCCTCAATTGCAATGGAACTAGGTGCTTAGCCTAGTACCTGATAAAGGGTAGGCGACGTTGTGTAGGTGTGGTTCACCTTGGAGTGAAAGAACTAGGTACTTAGCCTAGTACCTGATAAAGGGTAGGCAACGTTGTGTAGGTGTGGTTCACCTTGGAGTGAAAGAACCCGGTGGTTAGCCTAGCACCGGAAAAAGGGTAGGCGACGTTGTGAAGGCTTCTCCGCCATAAGGAGATTGGTGTAGTGATTACGAACTCTCGAGTAGGTGACTCGGGGAGTGGAGTAGGGTAAGGAAGGTGTCCTTGTAGCCGAACCACTATAAATACTCGCGTTGTGGTTTTGTGCTTCTTACTCTTATCTTTTCATTACATACCTTTATATGCTTGTTTATCAACATCCAACACACACATCCAAATAAATTGACATAAGTCGATCTAAATAAATTAAAAGGAAGTTTTAATTGGCAAAACTATTCAACCCCCCCCCCCTTCTAGTTTTCCACACCGGCTAATCTTAGGGCCGACGATAACCTTTTTGAATATTCTGAAGTCAGTGCAGTTGAACTCCCGTAGCCACAAAGAGATTAATTTTCTCGCCGATAAATTTTAACACGTGACCTATAGGAAGCCAATATTATTACTAGTGGCTTCACCCCTTTTGGTTACACAGAGATTTCTCATGAGAATGCAAAGTGTAATTAGTTTACATTCGTATTAATAATTTCGATTTTGAGCTCGTGTCTATTGTATTTTTAGTGTTCAATAGATATAAACTTGAGAAAAACAGTGTCTTGTGTTTTATTCGATTTGTACTCATTGGTTAGAGCTTTCTTAATGAATAAACTCTTTATAATCTTTTAAATTTAAACATTTAGAGACAAACACAAATTAAACGACGACCGAATTACACGAACAAAACAGCTCAGCTGTGATATTACATAGAAACTGTAAGTAAGAGAAAGTGCCATATGCCCATATGGCTTATTACATATAAACTGAAATTTGATGACGCATCCCAAAGTATGCTATGTATTTTATAAATAACACTATTACATGGTAGCCCTCAAATAGACACCTATACCATCAATGTAATACCCGCAAAGGCCGTAAAATCCTGCGAATGAACCTTTATTCCATGGTACCGCAAAATGAGTCCCTCTTGCTTGACCAAAAGGCCCATGTGTTCTTTTATTCGTTATGAAAGACATTGATGAAATTACTGTGTACCCAGCATATTTTCCTCTAGATACCCCAACCGTTCCAGAAATCCCAGTTAGCTCCTCATCATAATCGAAGGTAACCTAAGTAAGATCAAGATTAAAAAAAAAAAAAAAAAAAAAAAAAAAAAAAAAAAAAAATGAAAAATATTATGAGAAAAATAGTTCATTTTTATACACTATAATTAACAAGATAACGAATCTTTGAAACCAAAGTAGCCAAGATCATTTACTCCTAAAGTCAAGCACACGTTATTAGATGTGGTAAAATGGTCCAGGTACTAGTTAGGTGACAAATTCAAAGGGTTGTTTTTAGTGAGGGTTAAAACCTGTAGGGGCGTTTGTCTAAGCTTACGGGCTTACTAGCTTATATATTTAGGCTTATAAGCTTATATGAGAGAGTTACTATAAGCCAAAATTTTATGACTTATTTGATGAGTGGTGACTGGTGAGCGTATATAAAAAACCTTTTATCTCTCATTTAATAATTAAACTTTTTTAATGTTCTTCTTTTAATGCTTATTTGACGTATTACATAACCGAATCGACCCATGTAGAGATCAGTCGACTGGAACTGCAAGATCTAATAGGTATGTGGATTCTGAGTCATTGGTGTTGGATTATTTACCTCGGATACTTGACATCCACCATTCCATCCACCTGCTTTTTTCGACTCATGCAAACAACCCCTACCATCTTGAGTAGTAAACTTGAGCGAAAATATTAGATCACCATGATCGATGCTTATTTTCACAAGCTTGTGATTCTTTTCAAGTCGGAAATCCCAGTGATTATGAGGAGATGCTTTTTGTTTCCCCCACATGCCAACTTGTGTCACTTCTTTACAATCCTTTCAACAAATAAAAAATATAACTCGATATATTAAAGTTAGAAACATTAGGATGTTCAACGTGCTCTTATTTCATGTTTATTGCGACTTTTAATTTGTTCAAGAAATTAATCACACAGTGAGATTGTGTGTGAGTATTATCTTTTATTTATGGTAATATACGAAGATTAAATTTACATTTGATGTAAAAAGTTAAAGAAAACCAAAAAAAAAAAGAAAAAAAAATTTAAGGCAAAGAAAAATATATTTAAAGAAAACAAACATTTATTTTTATTTTTTTCTATTTGAAGGAAAAGAAAACAAAAATTATAACTGTTATCTAAAGATTTACCCTTTTCAGCGACACCTATTTATCTTAGAACTTTGCTAAAACATAAAAGTGCATTAGAGTTTCAATGAAATATAAGATGTACCTGAAGATGCTTGGTGCGGTTTGACTCCATAGCTCCATTGGAGATAACCGGTGGCGGAACTTGAATATTTATTTTAGAATGACTGAATTTATTTTGAGGGGGCTGAATCGGAGATTTGTTTGCATCATCACTAGTTGCCGCAACTTTTGGAGGAACCGTAACCCTGTCCTGCCCTTTAAAAGTTTCGCACTCGGAGATAAGATCTTCTGTCGCCTCATCACATGAAACACATGTATCTTGCACGCTATTGCCACACGTACATTTCAGCTGGTTCGGAAACTTAATTGGTCTTTCAAAACACTCCATCGTGCTCTTTAAAGAAAACTATATCTCTATTCTTTAATATATAGGCAAAATTAAGAGCATATATTCATATCCTGCTATTTTTAAATACTTTATTCTCCAGTGATAGTAATCTAAAAACACCAACTCTACAATGTTTTTGTACTAAGTTCATTGTTAGTTAACTTATAATACTTACTAATTACAAATGGTATTAGTAGTATTATCAAAAGTTAGAGATTAATATAGATCTAATATTTGACATATATCTAATGAACTAATCTTAGTTATTCATTTTTTATCAAAATTAATAAAAAACTATTTTCTACTTTTTTTAATAAAAAACATATCTTGCAAACGGTATATCTTCAGGCTACGGAAATACACCATCGCGGCGAGATTTAAATTATCTTTCTATAGATATGCATTTATATATATATTTTCGATGAACATTTTTTTTTTTAATTTCCGACGAGAAAAATCACATGTGGTTTGTAAAAGTCACATGTGATCCATTTTAAAAACCACATGTAATTCTTTTAGGCGAAAATTTTAAAAAACAATATTAGTCGAAAGTATATATAAATGCATATTTATAGAAAGATAATTTAATTCTCATCGCGATGATATGATTTTTTTTGCGTAACGATTAACGGTTTGAGTGATATTTAATTTTTTTTAAATGTGAAAGTTTATTTATTTATTTTTTTTTGATCAAAAAAATGAATGAACATGATTGTTTCATTGGATATATGATAAATATGTGATCTATATTGATCTTTTCTCTTATTATCAATTATCCACAAGAGGTGAGTTATTTTGCATACTTTTATTTTGTTTACCAAGGGACAAATCCTCACCATCCATCTAGTTTGATCTAATAGTTGGGATTAACCTAAGAGTTAATATGTCAACCTAAGTTCACGTATTTTTATTATTTTTTTTCTTATCTTTTTGTCTTTCTTATTTATTCACATTTTTTTGGTCCTTTGTTTTTAATTCAGCTTTTTTTTTAGTTCACGTGTTTTTCCGCTTTCATACGTTTTCGTCTGTTTTCATACATTTTCGTCCGTTTTCGTACGTTTTCATCTGTTTTCGTTAGTGTTCATACTTTTTCGTCCGTTTCCTTACGTTTTCGCCCGTTTTCATACATTTTCATCCGTTTTTGTACGTTTTCGTCTGTTTTCTTACGTTTTCGTCTATTTTTTATTCATTTTCATCCAATTTTATCCATTTTCATACGTGTTTTTACGCTTTCATATATTTTCGTCCGTTTTCATACATATTCGTTCTTTTTCTTACGTTTTCATCCATCTTCATACGTTTTCGTCTGTTTTTAAATGTTTTCAAACGTTTCATACGTTTCTGAATATCACAAGTGATATTCTGTGATGTATGAAAACAGACGAAAACCTAAGAAAACAGACGAAAATGGACGAATACGTATGAAAACGGACAAAAACTTATGAAACGTAAAAAAACGTCTGAAAACGTATGAAAAATGGGCGAAAAGGAGCGAAAACGGACGTAAACGAGCGAAAACGTATGAAAACGAACGAAAGCGTATGAAAACCGACGAAAACGGAGGAAAACGTATGAAAACGGACGAAATGTATGAAAATAGACGAAAACATATAAAAATGTCTGAAAACAGTCGAAAACGTATGAAAATAGACGAAAACGTATGAAAGTGAGGAAAAAAACGTTAATTTAAAAATAAAAAAAAAACGTGAATTAAAAAAAATGACAAAAAAATGTAAATAAATAAGAAAGACAAAAAGACAAGAAAATGGTAAGAAAAAACATGGAATTAGGTTGACATATTAAATCTTAGGTTAATTCTCACAATTAGATCAAACTAAATTAATGTCACTCGATAAACACCAAAATAAAAGTAAGTAAAGGAAATTTTATCTTATACACAATATAAAAAATGGTCTAATGAGGATACAATTACTAAATCACGATAGGATTAATATATATATGAGAAAAGTTCAGTTACATACTGTTATTTTAACATATACTGAGAGATAAATCATTATCATTCATTTAGTTTCATTTAATGGTTGGGATTAAACATAAGATTTAATCTTATAAAACATTTTTACTCACACTATATAAGTGTTTTTTTGTTTTTTTTCTTTCTAATTTATCATTTTATCTTTCATTATTTCACACACTCAATGTGTGTTTCTCTCTTACCCCTTTCCCTCAAATTCAGTTACATATCTCCATCCACAAGCATTTTGCATTTCTTCTTCAATTGTTTTTCCGATCATCTTCATCAGCTCACCTTCACGCCGCGATCATCATTAAGTGTGGTAGATATCGGAATATTAACTTCGGTTAACCGGCGGTGACGTTGAAATGTTTTTCGGTGACGATGACGAGAAGATGACGTCATTATCTGTTAGATTTGATGAAGACAAAATAATGACGTCTTCATCTTTTGGTTGTCGTTGTTTTCTGGTACAATGGAGATAATGGTGGTTGTGGTGGTTGCCATGAATGGAGTAGGGTTGTTGGTTCACCGGAAAATATTGAGCGTTGACCAACAAACACATCCTTTTGTGTCTTGTTTTTAAATTAGTGTTTGATTAACTGTTGAATGATGAAAATTGTGTTTAATTGATGAAAATTATGTTTAATTTGCTGACATAATATTTTAACTTGCTGATAAGCTATTTAATTTAGTGTAATTTTGCTTATTATTAAGTTGTTAGTTTAATTTTGCTTTTAACTACATTTAGTTGTTGTTTTTTATGTGATTCCTTTATTTTAAATTTGTTTTGAATCTGCTCTGTATCATATGTGTAGTATCACCAGTGGTATTTTTAGTTGATGATATTATAAATTTGCTTATTAGTTAAGCTCTTAGTTTAATTTTGCTTGAATTGCATTGGATTGTTGTTTTTAATTGATGTGAATGCTGTTGGTTTTATGGATATAAATTAGTAGACGTGAGTTAGGATCGAACTCGAGACTATGGGATTGCACACTTTACGTATGAGAATTTAAAGTTAATAATTAAATATAAATGTTATATTTATTTATTTATTTATTAAACAAAATAACTAACGAACGTTAAGTAATTAATGTAATGGATTAACGGGCGTTAAATGCATTTGGAAAAGGACTAGATTGCAAAAGTTGGGAAGGTTCCGGAATCCCTTTGGGGACTCCTTAACCGATCGGCCTAGGGACACAAAACAAGGAAAGAAAAACCAACTTGTTCACCAAGTTTGCTTGGGTATATAAACAAGGCTTGGGGTTTTATTTTTCCATATCTATTGTGCTCATTGCTAAACCCTAAAATTGTTTTGTGTGTGTTTTTCTTCTCCAAACCGGTCGAACACCTTTGTGGGTGTCGATCCACACTTTTTCCACAAACCAAGTTATTTGTTTGATAAAAACTAGCATTACTTTAATTCGGTTTAGTACGTGTGTACAAGAACATAGTAATAACATACTTTTGTTATTATCTTGGATTGAATTACAAAACGGTAAGGGGTAATTCATATAATCCTATAAACCCTAATTAGGGTTCATCCTAATTGCTAGTTTGTGGATTTGATTCTTGTTCGGCTAGAATCAATAAAAGGTACGCATATTCTTTTATGTTAATTAATTGTTCATTAATAAATCCTATACGCTTCCGCTTGAATACTTTGATGTTTTGTAGTTATTTATTTGAATGTCATGTTATATAATTCCAACAAATGCTTCATATTAATGTTGTTTTGAATATGTCATTCATCATATGTGTATATTACTTGTGTTATTTAAGCTGATTATAGTGTAGAATGCTTATTAGTTAAGCTCTTAGTTTATTTTGTTTGAACTACATTTGAATTGTTGTTTTTATTGATATGAATGCTTCATATTAAAGTTTTTTTGGAATATATTCTGCATCATATGTGTAGTATCACTTGTAATATTTTGTGTCATATCTTTTGTTTTGTATGTGTTTTGATGAAAGTTTTGCATAACAAACAAGATGGTTTAGTTGCGTGTTGTTATAAGCTTTTTGTTCGTTGTGAGATTCTATGTTGACACATATTTTGTGTGCTCAAGAATTGCAATGTCGTACGTATCCCATAATAATATATATTGAGGCGTTGGAAAATGGATTTAATTCCACCTGATTTGAGGAAGAAAAAATCGTTATTTGTGAGATTTGCATGGTTAAATCATTTCCATGTGTTTTATGTAATTTGCACGTTTAAATCATGGTTTTTGTTAATTTTTACAGTTGGAGGTTAGGGTTTGAAAGTTAGAGAGAGAAAGTAGGTGTACTAAGTGTTTTTGGGTGGGTGGGTTCTAAATAAAAAAAATGAGAGAGTGGTTGGGGTGAGTTATGAGTGAATTTACACTTTTGGTTTCTCCGTGTTTTTTAGTTTTAAATCTTGTCTTTTTGATCAAATTAAATGGATGATTTGGATGTGTCACTGTGAGAGATAATGGGTACGTGAAATAACTCGACTCTAATGAATATATATATATAGTTGGTTTCTCAAGATTCTTTTCAGCATAAATGCAAAGGTTCAAATCTCATCAATTGAACTTTGTAAATGTATATTTATCACCGATCTAAAATTAGAAAGAAGTGAATTTTTCAACCAAGTGATTAATTTTTTGTGATATTATCTATACACCAAAATTCAAACCTTACAAGAGAAAATAAATTATTTCATTATACATAGACCATGTAACTATTATTAAGACCTTCTATACCTATTTAATACATCAAACATTGTTTTGTTTTAGAGTTTAAAAAAAACCTTATGTTCATACAAACACTAATTTTCATAAACTCTTATAATTTTATAAACTCTTAAACTTTTATAAACTTGGGCAATTTTTTCAACATCTATTTATACTTTTATTATATTTGTTTTTTTATACTTTAATGAAAGTATAATAAATTAAAAAGATAAAAAAAAATAGTAAATAACTATACATAAATTAAGAAAATATTATAGAAATGTATGTCATTACTCCGAGGTTAATCAATATTTAAGATATTTTGTTCGGTGGTTTACTAGTTTATTATGCTGTCACAAAAGCAAAGATAAAAAGATTATACGAAACCAACACCTTTTAAGATAAGAGAATATATTCATTTTGGTGGTTTATTATATTGTCATAAAAACAAAGATAAAAAGATTCTACAAAACCAATACAACCTTTAAAGATAAGAGTATATATTCCTTTTTGTCCTCTTCTAACCAATACCACCTTTTTTTATGATCAGCAAGAAACGAAGCCAATTTTAACTATAAATTTCATTGTTGGACTCACAAAGCTACCGTGATTAAAAGTATTTCATTTCATTGAGCTGTCGAGCAAAAGTTGCGCCATGCCTCTCAATTCTACACATCTGGGAAACACAACAACCTTGGATCCTTCACGCTCATGTCTAGATCAAATTGGTTTTTATTTTGTTATGTACTTATTGGTTATAGATCCGCATTTTAGTATTGAACTTATATAGTTAGGGTGCGTTTGGCTTGTAAGTGTGATTGGACTTAGATTTGGATTTGGGATTGGTTTGAAAGGATAAGAGGAGAGAAAAGATTAACTATTATTTAAAAATTTTATATATTTTATAACTTTGTTAACATGTTGTACATTATTTTCTAATAAAAATACAAATGAAACTAAGAATCACTTTGATCATGTGGCTAACATTTGTTTGAAACCCAAAAAAGAATCTTTATTAGTCTTTATATTTAAAACCCACCGAGTTGGAGAGAATTGAGATTTGGGGTTAACTAAAATTGTAAACGAACTGACAATTTAATAAACATTTCATGAACTATTCAATAAAAAACAATTTGTTTATATTTATTTATTTATTAAATAAATGAACATGAACAATATTTTATGTTCGTTTAGTTAAATGAACGAACATGAACAAAAGTTGCGTTCGTTCAATTATGTTCGTGAATTTTTGGTTATGCGTTCGTTAACGTTCATTTATTTATTTATGTTCTTATATCATATCTTTTAATTGTATAATTTTAAAATTGGTTTGTATAAACAAAACAACACTTATAAAATAATATATTGTGCATAATTTTATAAAGTTTATGTTTGTTTATCTATGTTCATTGATGTTCAATCGTTTATGTTTGTTTAGTGTCTTAATGAACGAACATAAATGAACATGAACAACTCATTATCTTAAAACTGACAAGAACAAGAAAATTCGTCCGTTTAAGCATTCGTATCCGTTTCTTTGTCCGGTTAAAATTAAACGAACGGACATGAATATGCCTCCGTTTGTGTTCGTCCAGTTCGTTTACAACCCTAGGGTTAATAGTAGCGCATGAATCTAAAAAGGACTTACCAAACAAATAATTTTGACTATCTTTCAACCCAAACCCTCTCAAACCCATATACCAAATATACCCTTATTTGTGGATCTGTTTCAATGTGTACGTATGTAATTTTACTTCAACTTTGTTAAGGTTAGCTTTATTTATAGAGTAAATTGCAAAAATGGTCTTTGTGGTTTGGTCAAATTGTGGGTTCAGTCCATGTCCTTTCGAAAGTGCACTCATCGTCCATGTGAGGAACTTGCAAGTGCACATTTGGTCACTGGCTAAAGTTAAATTACTAAACTACCCTCTTCATCTTCACTTTGGTCCCTGTGAGGGTAATTTAGTCATTTAATTTTGGCCAGGGACCAAGAGTGCACTTATAGGTTTCCAACAGGATGACGAGTGCACTTTCGAAAGGATTGAGACTGAACCTGCAATTTGGTCAGTGATGATTTTTGCAATTCTCTTTTTATATATATGTAATTTTTTTTGACAAAATAAAATAAAATTCTAACATATCTTTATCTTTACTCCTTATAAAGCATTTGTGACGATCTAAAGATGGAAGTCTTAAAAAATTCATCTGATACACTTACTAAATATAACAACATTTAATTGTTAAAATATCAATGAAATTGTAACATATAAACAATAAAACTATGCATGCATATTGTACAATTAACTTATGCACCAACATATATATTTAAGGGCAAAGGTCAAGGAAAAGTAAGATGCTCTTTCAAGAATGTAGGTAATAGACCTACAATTTTCCTATTACATGCAATATACATTCAAATTAATCCACATATAGGTAATATTTTGACCTGTAACTTGTTTAACCGGTTACTTTTAGGAATTAAACACAGCAGTACTAATGGACTTAGTACTGCTAAGCATACAAACAAGACTGCTGAAGATAACACTAGCAGTACTAACTGACTTAGTACTGCTAGTACATATAGCTTGTACTGCCTAATTGATATGTACACGTTTTGTATTTATAGAATAGATGTTGTATATCTTATATGAATATATAGTGATAGTTATCTTGTAAAGGACTCCTTGCGTTATAAAAGGAGACCCTAGGTTAGCAGTCATACACGTATCTTTTGTTAAGCTTCAAGGTTGTAAACACTAGTGATAACTTGAGATCACTCGTATTATTATCAATAATAATATTGAAGCGTTTTGTTAATTCATTGTTCACTGTTCCCTTCATTCATATACATCAAACACATTAGTCTTCTAAAGTACTAAGTAGTAGATTCCGCATACTACTTGGTATACTCAAAGTATCTATAACACAAGTCTCAAGAGTGTTTAGATCCTCACAAGTACTACTAGGGATCTACAAGTTTTTTCGAAGAAAAAGGTAAAAATTCGAATCTGAAAACAATTTTCGTATCTTCCTGCAGGGTTATCTTCAAACACCGATATCTCATTCGTCAACCGTTGGATCGGGACGAAAGTTTTGGTGGAGCTTCTGTGTATATCAGGCTATTTTTTCACCAGAGGGATCTTTAATTGGAGTATTTATGCGTAAGATATATGCTGTCGAAAACTGCTACAGAGGGAGGTATAAAATTTCAATTTTTTAGGGTTTTCTTCTATTGTATGCGCATTTATGTTATCCATTAAACCCTAATCTGATCTGATCTGATGTGATAAGTAAAAGCACATGTAGGAAGGTGTTAACTGGATCGAATTTAGGGTTTATCACATGATGGTTTAGTGGTGTTTAAGATATCTTATAGCTGCTTAATATGTTTCTTAATGTTTAACGAATTAAAACTCTAAACTGTATACGCATATGTTCAAGTTTTTGTTGTTGCAAGTTTGTTAGCTTCGCTCTTTTATAAAGATAATGTCACTTACGTGAATTGGACTAGATGCGTAGTATACTTTGCCCTCGGGGACTAATATCGTTTAAGTGGCAAATTTGTAGCATGTTGAGCCTATAAATACCCCTCATTACTCTCTATGAGGGGTGTGGTTAAGCATTAGGTTCTTGTATTGTTTGGTTTATCAATAAAGTTTCCTTTGTTTCTCCTCCCTCTCACTACTTTCTCTCACTAGAAAAGATGAATCTTTTCATCTTCTTCCACCAACCTAGACCTCCCAAAACCACATAAATCACATAGATTTACGGTCCTACAATTGGCATCATAGCGAGGTTGTTCATCTTTATTGATTTATGGTGGTTTTGATACATGTTTTAAGTTGTTTGTGTACTATTTCATGGTCGGGAATTTCTTTTTCTTCCTATTATTGTGGGAAAACAGTTTTTTACATGTTTTGTATGCTTTTTTGGTTTAAAAAAGTCATATGGTCTATTCAAAGGGTAACAATATCTGTTTTGTGTCATTTTTATGTCCAAACAGCATCTTTTAGACTGTTTTTGTACCAAACCTGTGAATATTGTGGTCATCTGGTCAGATTCGTGTGGTCAAAAAGGGTAAAAAAATGAAGCATTTTTTATGATGTTTCTGGGCTATGAATCTGGTCGGAAAGCTTGGTTGAAAACTCGCCGAAAAAATTTCAACTGGGTCAAAACCCTGATCTTACGCCTAAGGACATTTTTAAGCGTATGGAATACACGTAAGAATATGTTTATGAGTAAACAAGCTTGACGCTTAAGCAATGTTACGCGTAACAATTATTTACGCATAAACTGTTACGACCAAGAAAGAGCTTACGCGTAAAACCATGTTTACGACTAAGAAGAAGTTACGCATAACAGTTTACGCATAAGAAATCAGGTTTACGATTAAGAAGAAGCTACGAGTAAGAAAGTTACACGTAAGTTTTTTACGAGCAAGATAATTAGACCCTTATGCGTAAAACTGAAATGAAAAAAAGACCTTATGCGTAAAGGCTCGACCACAAGACCAACATAATACCAATTACCAAACAACAACTCGACCTCAGTTTTAAACCATCATTAGTCCAAGTCTATCCTATCCAAAACCATAATCGAATATCATCAGATTGAACTCATATGGCTCAAGTCTGACCAAGAATAAATCACTACTTAAACCATAAATACATTAAATCCCATCACCATCAACATCAGTATCTACATCATCAAACTACTACGACTCAAACAAACTGAAAAACATTCAAGATCTCTGAAACGGGTTCAATTTCAATCTTTCAATAGATTTTTTTTGTTGAACCCTCATCATCACAGATCAATACGTGTGAAGCCAAGCCTTTTCAATTTAATATTCGAACAAAAGGAGAAGATAAATAACAAAAATGCTATTTTCTAAACCTTGGTTCGATTAAACTCACAAGAAAAACTTACACAAACACAATATAAGACCTACCCGAGACCCTTCTTAAAGGGTCTTGAAGCCTTAAATGCCTTCACGCGTTCTTGGTTCAAATGGAACAAAGACAATGAAGAAATTAAGTATGGTTTAGTTTATGTTTGAGTGGCTCTCATGAAACTTGATTGTTAATCGGTTTGATTTGGGATTTGATTTGATTTAAGGGAGATGAGATGTAATTGGTTTGATGGTGAGATTTGATGGAGAAAGCAGATTTGTGAGAGGCGTAATTCTTTCCCAGATTTGTTTTGGTAAGATAAACATTTTTGTGGTAGGCGCTTATCAACAAGATGTGTGATTAGGGTAATATTATTTTTAGGGTTATGAAGTGTCAAGTTATTCTTATATCCGAGCATATAAGTGAGTTGGACCGGTCTTAAGGTATTTGATTTGGATATTGGGCTTTGAGTTTCAATCGTTGGTGGGTTGTGATGGACTGGTATCACACGCACATGATGGGTTGTTTGATATTGAACAATTCTAAATGATATCCGAATTATTTTGTGGCTACACAATTGTTTTTGGATAATATTTGATACTAAGAGTGGTATTTTTGTCGTAAAAATTTTCACGGGGGATACACAATTCACGGCTTGAGCTTAAATTTGAAGAAAAATATGACGACGGGGTTTTGTACGGTATTGCTTACGCGAAATTGAAGTGACATTTCACAGGTGAACTTCTTTATCATTGAGACGTTGGTTGGTTGGATGCATGTCTCAAAATAACTTGTTTGGGCATTTTTCATAATTGATTATGAATTGACAATCTGGTTATAACTGATGTAAGGAGTTACGTTGTAGTGCTCATGATGTATAACTATCACTTTAAGGAGTTACGTTGTAGTACTCAGTGTCACACGGCGTTGTGGATTGTTCAAAAATTTAGAACAAGCTGTAAGTCACAAAATTGGGATGTTTATTTCATTTTCAAGTTAGTCGTATCGGGTTTTCTCCATATGTGGTCATGACTACTAGCCGGTGAATTCAAAGGAGGTTCGATTTAAGGTTGGTTTGAGAGACGTATTGAGAGTATTTTTGCGACATATTCTTACGGAATTATATGCTCAATCTAAGGCTTTAATATTGCATCAAGAAAAAGGTAATACGGCATGTACGCAATATTATGATGATTCCGATAGCTCGCAACCATTAGGAGGGAGAAGTTGGTGTTTCATCTTCTGTAATTGGATTGATGATAAGGTTTTAAAAGGTACCATTTTGAGGGGTCGTTTAAGTCCTTATTTGACCACTTTTGTATCCGTTATTGCTTAATATCGTTCCTTTTCACTTTTTAGGTCTCGTGAAGGCAAAATGCTGGAATGACACTTATTTGGACAGAAAGGCGCGAATATATGAAGAAAATGGCCAAAGTCGAAATCAGACACTCACGGTCGCTGAATATAGAAGGCGACGGCGTCAGGTTCTATTTGCGACGCCGTCGGAGAATTATTGTGACGGGTCAGAACGCAAAACTCGTGTTTTCAAGAGACGGCGTCTAGTTGTGAAAGAGTAGGCCGTCGCTACTCAGACGGCCTAGATGCGATCCAGACGACGTCAGAAGCTGAAGAGGACGGCGTCACGGACATAAGGTGACGCCGTCGCAAGGTTAACGTGGCCAAGACGAAACCCTAATGGCGGCGACACGACGGCGTCACTAAACATAAGGTGACGCCGTCGCAATTGTAATCTTATATATAGAATCCGAATTTTTCAGTATTTGTGTGGAGAGTCTTTGGAGTAAAAACCTAAAACCGAACCTAAGGTGTCTTGTACAGTATTTTAGGGTTTTTAACCCTATCTTACACCAAGATAAGTCTTTGCTTCATTAATTCAATTATGTCTTTGATTATTTGTGTGTATGCTTGCATGTTCTCCATGTCCGGCTAATTTATTTGTGTGTTTGCTTAGGAAGTATGAAACTTAATTATTGAATATTGATTGGTTGTTTCTTATCTTAGTTGACTAATGATCTAGTAATGCGATAGGTCATTCGTTGTGTACTTAATGCTTGATTCATCTTTGTGAACCTTAGAGTATGATTACCTGAGTGATTGTAGGCTAAAACATCCGAAGAGTGCCTTAGAGTAGGAGTCTATAATCTCTACGTGGATTTGTAGACAAGACCCTTTGGTAATTTCAAAGAGTTAGGGAGAAACGCATACCCTACAACTTTAGAAACACAACGCAACTAGGAATAAGACGTGACACTCAACCATCAATAGGAGATAATTAAGGAGTAATACAAACTAAGTAAACACATCTTTAAACTATCATACGAGCACACATTAATTAGACATAGACTCCCACAACCTTAGTTTAGATAATTAGATAATAGTAGAGTAATCGGTAGAAATACCAACCCCCCCCCCAAATCCAATACCCGAGATTCGTACTTTTCCATTTTCATAAAATATAAAAAGATAAAAAATAATCTTCCTCAACCTTAACCTTAGCGTAGTAACTCCCTACTAGCATTCCTATTCCCCTAGAGAACGATATCAATACCCGTGGCTTACCCTAATTACTACACTACAACGATTAGGTTCACTGCCTAGGGTGTTATAAAACTTGCTCGAAGAAAAGGAAGTTTCCTTGACCCCGAACGACGCGTGTAGCGTTATCAAGTTTTTGGCGCCGCTGCCGGGGAATAGAATAGCTAGTTAGTAGTCCACCTCGTTTAGGTTTCTTTGCTTGATTCCTATCAAGTAAACTTTTTTTTTCTCATTTTTAGATTCCTCGTAGTCTATCCCCCTTCTTTGTGCCTTTGTTCGTAAAACTTTTCCATTGACTCTTCCGTTCACCATTATGGAGAACGCGAATCCGCCAAAACTTTCACCCAATCAACGAAATCCACTACATAATCTACCCTTTCCACTCCAAAATGAGATCTTGAGGTTCCAGCAACATCATGATGAATCCTTTCCTGAGGCTTGGACTCGAATTAAATATTTATTGCAAAAAGTCCTTTATCATGGTATTGACTTACTGTTTCCACTGCAATTCTTTTACACTCGTATCGCCCACGAAACCCAAAGGAGGCTTGACTATGTAGCGGATGGGGATATTTGGGGATGTGGTGTTCGACATGCATGGGAAACCTTTGAGATTCACGCCCAATTTAGAAGTGGAACATGGGACCCAAAAAACGAATCTTTAGACCTATTTTCAATTTGGAAACTTCGGTCGGAAAGGTTGTTTAGGAAGGAGATGATTAGAGTTGAGGTACCAAGGTGCATGTCATGGTTAGGCGCTACCACAATACAAAATGAATACATAGGTGATCTTGATAAGATGGAGGATAGAGTAGAAAATCCAACCCCATCGGATAACCCACAAGTCTTACCATCACTTGAGGAACACACATCGCCTATAACTTACCCGGAAGAAGTAGAAGAGACTATAGGAACCCCAATTAGAGAACCTTTGGACCAAACGCCATTAGAGAATGTAGGTTTAGATGCTTGTTGTCATGACCTCTCTCTTAGTCCTAGGGAAGTTCCATATTTTGATGAACCGGAGCCTCACTTAAAAACCTTACCCAATTTTCCGTCTTTAGATGTGAATCTTGGAATTGAATTAGGCCCCAATCCACCCATCAAAATAGATAGTCCGGGTAGTTGCTTGATAAAGGTGGTAGATTCTAGGCCATGTAGAGTAGAAGCCGATATAGGAGTAACCCATGACCTTACACACTTATATCACCCATTCATGGTTGATAACAAGAAACACTATGGGTTTAAACCGGGTTTATTAGGTCAAGATGGATCCTTAACCATGAATCTTTTGAAGTTGGTAGAAAATGATCCATTCTTAGGAGAGATATTTGATTCTCTCGCTACACCAATAGACTTAGGTAAGGTTATAATGAATAGAGCACACTTCTTTGAGCATATAAATCACCCATCATCCTCTCCTAATGTAGCAAATTTCCACCCTAAGGGTGTGTATTGCTACTATCACCCGCACTTGAACTTAAGTGTAGGGAAAACTTCCCCTTTATCTGTTAAATAAGGGTAGAGTCAGGCTCGTGACTCGAACAAAAACAAGCGCTTCTTGGGAGGCAACCCATGTGTATTTGTTTTTCATTTTCATTTGTGTGTCGTATATCTTTTATTAATTGTTTATCCTCATGTTTAAATTTGTAAAAATGCTTTATTTTGTTTTTAACTTCGTCTTAATTACATATAAAGGTATTTTACATAAGGGATAAGTGTAGGTAGGATTACACACGTTTTCAAAAGAAACGTAAACATGAGAATAACAATTAATTAAAAGATATATATGTTTGTTTGTTTGAGTCAAATGCTTGTATCGAGTCATAATGAATGTTTTGCAGAAATTTTTCCAGATTCTAAAGATGTAAATTTTCCAGAAATTTTTCCAGAAAATCGCAGACCAGTTTTTGTCAGGATAACCTGACGGCGTCAGGATTGCAACCTGACGGCGTCAGGAAGGAATAAAAACATCAGATTACTTTTTCTCATTTTCTGAGCTACTTATAAATTTTTGGAATTTTCCAGGTCTTAATTTTCTTAGAAATTCTGTAAACATTCATTCCACAAGCATTATATCCTAGTTTAAATCGAGTCTTATATATATTATTACCGCCGATTTTACGCGAAGGTTTCGTTTGTTTTCTTCAGGTGTGCAGGTTTAGTTTGTCAAGAAGAAGTTACATAAGATTGGAAGGAGCTTTTCACGCAATAATTCTTCTTGAAAAGAATTTAACCACCACTTTACACGGATCCTACCGAGCTAATCAGGGGAGTATTAGTTTCTTTCGTTTTTAATTACCTTCTTTTATCATATCTTTGATACTTTCGGGGAACATTGGGGACAATGTTCAGTTTAAGTGTAGGGAGGGAAAATAAAACGGGAACTTTGAAACTATGCTTATCCTTGACTATTTGCTTTGTCCAATTGTGATTGTGTAATAAACCATGAGAAATGTCGGTTAGGGTAATTTTGGCACCAAATTTAAAATTTTTTATGACATATAGGAGTGGGCCATTAGTCTTAACAAAAGCGTCTCACGGATAGGAAGTTGCATGACTAGCACAAAAACCCTTACCACCCAAATTCCACCCAAAATGTGAGGATCGCCCTTAGATTAGTAGGAATTAAAGCATTCATCTTTAATGCTTAGAGTGTGAACCGGTAGTATATTAGATTCTAGAACTTGTTTTGTGATGCATTCCGAGATCGCAAGTGAGGCTACACTTGTGTAGTTAGGAATAACTAAATGATAAGAGGCATTAGGATAAACCCTTGTTTGCTACCTGTAATATAATTACTTCTTCCATATCGGTTGAGTAATTCCCCCACACCCTTTGCGTTGTACTCATCTTTAGTACACGATACCCCTAGTTAACCCCTCAGAGCCTATCCTTTTCGCGGTTCTCGTGATATTTCGGTTTTTCCGGAATATCAATGAAGAGCATTGTTTACACCCCACCCCCAAATATACACCCAAATCGCCTTAGCCTACCCCTTATGCACTCACTTTTAGTGCAAATGTTTGTTATCACCCTAAACCCTTAGTTCAATTATCTAGTTGCTTGCATAAGTTGTTAAGTCGAGTCATATCCTTTGTATACAGTTTTGGGATGATTGGGATTCATGGGAAAAGTTAAAGTTTATGAAATGACGGGAAGGGAACGTTAAATTCAAATTCCCTTTGTTTACGTAATAATGTACCCCAAGTGTTTTGATCTTTTCAAATCGGGTCAAATTAGTGTTAGAATAATAAAAACTCAAGTGTAGGGATGTCCCTGTAAATCCCTAGTATTTTGATGTTATCGTAGAGGATGGTAGAGTAAAAGTGTATGAAAAAAAAAAAAAAAAAAAAAATATAGAAAAAGAGAAAAGAAAAAAAAAAGAGTGATAAAAAAAAAAAAAAAAAAAAAAAAAAAAAAAAAAAAAAAACATACGGGCTACCATCCTACATCTATCCTTTAAATTTATGTTTGTTTATTTCAGTTATCTAGAGTTTAGAGTGTCGAGTCTTGGCTTAGCAACGCCATTCTTCATATGCAGTTAACATAAAGATTTTTGACTTACCACCACTATATAGCCTATCCCACCAAACCCTTATTTCCCTACCGTAAGCCTAACGTTACAACCCTTTAAAGACCTCCTTGATAGTCTTTCCTAGGTGCTTACGCCAAAGCGATGGAGGTTTGATCTATTCTCAAGCCTATGGTAATCTATGTACTAGGACCGGTTAATGAGTGTTTATCTTCCATTTCCTATATTGTTATATTTCATTTATACACCTGAGAGAGATGTGAGTATCCAAACACCCCATGTGAGGTGCTAGTATGTAATTTCCGTGCTTGTTATGACTTTTGCGGGGCTTATATGTGTTGTGGACCGTTTTGAATTAATGCTGAATGACCCCTAACTTATAAATTAATTGGCTAAAAGCACATTTGCTTGAGGACAAGCAAATAACAAGTGTAGGGATATTTGATAAGGTTTTAAAAGGTACCATTTTGAGGGGTCGTTTAAGTCCTTATTTGACCACTTTTGTATCCGTTATTGCTTAATATCGTTCCTTTTCACTTTTTAGGTCTCGTGAAGGCAAAATGCTGGAATGACACTTATTTGGACAGAAAGGCGCGAATATATGAAGAAAATGGCCAAAGTCGAAATCAGACACTCACAGTCGCTGAATGTAGAAGGCGACGGCGTCAGGTTCTATTTGCGACGCCGTCGGAGAATTATTGTGACGGGTCAGAACGCAAAACTCGTGTTTTCAAGAGACGGCGTCTAGTTGTGAAAGAGTAGGCCATCGCTACTCAGACGGCCTAGATGCGATCCAGACGACGTCAGAAGCTGAAGAGGACGGCGTCACGGACATAAGGTGACGCCGTCGCAAGGTTAACGTGGCCAAGACGAAACCCTAATGGCGGCGACACGACGGCGTCACTAAACATAAGGTGACGCCGTCGCAATTGTAATCTTATATATAGAATCCGAATTTTTCAGTATTTGTGTGGAGAGTCTTTGGAGTAAAAACCTAAAACCGAACCTAAGGTGTCTTGTACAGTATTTTAGGGTTTTTAACCCTATCTTACACCAAGATAAGTCTTTGCTTCATTAATTCAATTATGTCTTTGATTATTTGTGTGTATGCTTGCATGTTCTCCATGTCCGGCTAATTTATTTGTGTGTTTGCTTAGGAAGTATGAAACTTAATTATTGAATATTGATTGGTTGTTTCTTATCTTAGTTGACTAATGATCTAGTAATGCGATAGGTCATTCGTTGTGTACTTAATGCTTGATTCATCTTTGTGAACCTTAGAGTATGATTACCTGAGTGATTGTAGGCTAAAACATCCGAAGAGTGCCTTAGAGTAGGAGTCTATAATCTCTACGTGGATTTGTAGACAAGACCCTTTGGTAATTTCAAAGAGTTAGGGAGAAACGCATACCCTACAACTTTAGAAACACAACGCAACTAGGAATAAGACGTGACACTCAACCATCAATAGGAGATAATTAAGGAGTAATACAAACTAAGTAAACACATCTTTAAACTATCATACGAGCACACATTAATTAGACATAGACTCCCACAACCTTAGTTTAGATAATTAGATAATAGTAGAGTAATCGGTAGAAATACCAACCCCCCCCCAAATCCAATACCCGAGATTCGTACTTTTCCATTTTCATAAAATATAAAAAGATAAAAAATAATCTTCCTCAACCTTAACCTTAGCGTAGTAACTCCCTACTAGCATTCCTATTCCCCTAGAGAACGATATCAATACCCGTGGCTTACCCTAATTACTACACTACAACGATTAGGTTCACTGCCTAGGGTGTTATAAAACTTGCTCGAAGAAAAGGAAGTTTCCTTGACCCCGAACGACGCGTGTAGCGTTATTAATTGACGAAGGGAATTGTGCTTAATACCGAAGAAAGAGAAGTAGTGTGTGTATATCGGGGCTTCTTACCAACTTGGATGCAATACTTAGTGAGTTATGTTTTTATGAGTTTCCCAGAACGACAACCATTGTGCTACAATCAAGAGTCTACTTTCTCGGCTGCGTGTTGGAAGAGAGTTGTCAGGAGGGAGCAAAAGAAAGAAAAAAGGCTCACTAGTTAGGAGGGGGTAATAACCTAACTAGACCGTTACAGTTGAAGTTCAGAGCTACAAGGATTTGTGCCGTCAGCGCCAAAGATCAAATGCCGAGATCGTCGGAAGAGAGAACTTCAAGTTTGCCTCAGTATCTAGACTACAGAGACTCTGCGCTTCAACAAAGTCAACATTGTTTATTATTATTGTAATTTACTTTGTTTATGTATTTATAGGTCTCATTGTAACCATTCACTTGTGACGATATCTTGGAGGGTGATTGTTAGCCTTGCTCTTTTATAAAGATAGCGTCTCTTACGTAAATTGGACTAGATGCATAGTATACTTTGCCCTCAGGGACTATTATCGTTTAAGTGGCAAAGTTGTAGCATGTTGAGCCTATAAATACCCCTCATGACTCTCCATGAGGGGTGTGGTTAAGCATTAGGTTCTTGCATTGTTTGGTTTATCAATAAAGTTTCCTTTGTTTCTCCTCCCTCTCACTTCTTTCACCAACCTAGACCTCTCAAAACCACATAAATCACATAGATTTACAGTCCTACAAAGTTCATTTAAATTAGGGTTTACAGTTTTATTAACACGGTATGGAGAAGCATGTTGTTCGAGTTTTGTGAAACCCTAGTTCTTAAAAAAGATGGAATTAACGCATCTGGTTTTGAAGGGTATTGAAGATGGTATAACTGATGTGTGACAGCCACATTTCCTGTAAAACCCTAAGTTCTGAGTTCCCAAATTTACGTCTAATTTGAATTTTCCTAAGTTACGTAATTATTAATAAAAGCCTAAAACCATTTGTTATGCGATAATTAAATATGGCTCATTATATACCTAAGATTAATTAACTTAAAAATAATTTGTACACTCTACGATTTGTTATACGTTTCCATTTGGGCTTCATAGCATCTAGCGACACATAAACATATTTTATAAATTACAATACTTTTGTCCAATATATGTATATATACATGTGGAAAACTAGAATGAGGGTTGAATAGTTTTACCAATTAAAACTTCGTTTTAAAATATTTAGATTGACTTATGTCAATCTATTTAGATGTGTATGTTGGATGTTGATAGATAGATATGGAAATGTGTAATGTAAAGGAGAAGAATGAGAAACACAAAACCACAACACAAGTGTTTATAGTGGTTCGGCTACAAGGACACTTTCCTTGCCCTACTCCACTCCCCGAGTCACCTACTCGAGATTTTGTAAACACTGCACGACACCAACTTCTTATGGCGGAGAAGCCTTCACAACGTCGCCTACTCTTTTTTCGGTACTAGGCTAGACACCGGGTTCTTCCACAAGGTAGAACCACACCTATCACAACGTCGCCTACCCTTTATCCGGTACTAGGCTAGATACCGAGTTCCATTACATTGGAGGAACTACTACCCAACACTACACAACACCTATCCCAAAGGAGACCCACTCCTTATTACAACATCATCAAGGATATCAATATCCTTGGATACAACCTATCTCTATTTGTACATCGATGCCCCTCATCGATTATACGCCCTTGTCATCTTTTACTAATGCCACTTGACTTGACTTCTAGGCACTCTTCACTAATGCCCTTGACACGGACGTTTGGCACCTTCCACTAATGCCTTCGACTTGACTCCTTTGGCATTCTTCACTAATGCCTTTGACACGAACGTTAAGCACCTTTCACTAATGCTTTCGTCTTGACTCTTTCGGCATCCTTCACTAATGCCTTTGACACAACACTTCTATTGAGGAAGTGAGAACTATCAACAAGAGAACCTTAGTAGTCTTGATGATGACGAAGCATGGCAAATCATGGACTTGAGCTTGCTCGACTTCAAGAGGGGTGATCTCGCCTTTAAGAGGAACCTAGAGAATCACACAAAAACAAAAATACAAACTACATAGAGAGATCCTTAGGATATGAGGTTAGATGGTGTACAATACTTGGAGAACGTATGTGTGGGAGTGGCAACCCAAAATGAAGAAATGGCTCACTATTTATAGAGGAATTTTAGCTACTATTCCACAGATCCCACAGATCCCTCACTTGAGGGATCCGTCCAGTGTAATCCTGAGGATCCGTGGGACGCTCCTCTTTGCCCATAGGTTTTGGGTCATGGGTCCTAGACTTTGGACCATGTGTATCCAAGTAGATACAATGTATCTTCAAGATGCAATGCATCTAGTCCATGGGTCATGGGTTAAAACCATAGGTCATGGATAATATCCATATATGACTTATGCATGATGTCATGCAATGGGTTATGGGTTATGCTCTATGGGTATGGCTCATGGACTTTGGGTTTTACCCAACAACATTCAATGTATTTGGTCAATGGGTCAAATACTTAAACTTCTACCCATTATATTACCCATTATGATACATACTAGTTATGTATATATTTGCCAAATATGTAAACACTAGTTGTTGTACATATGTATTACTAAATCATAAAACCACTTTTACTTGTTTAGTGTTTTATGTGAAAATGTAGGTGTGTTAGTAAACTATTGGCTCAAACCATTTACGTATTTTATTTGTTTCGTTAAAATTATTTTACGTTTGTTATTGACAAAACATTAAAAGATCGTAAAATATAAATAAACGTTTTTATGGCTTATTTGTATTAACAATCTCCCCCTTTTTGTTGATGATAAAACATAAAATTATTTTAAGGAAAAACTAAAATTCGTAAAAGTTTGAATTGGAGTTTTTACTCTCTTCTCCCCTTTTTGTCGAAACAAAAAGAGCTTCGAAAAGAAACTAATGCATTTTTTTTAAGAAAAAACATGTAAAAGAAAAAGATAATTGTGAAAAAGTAGAGAGCAAGTGACGGGAAGATTTCTCGTCTTAACTCCCCCTTGACAAGTCCATCCCTTTGTGAGGGCGTCAATTAAGAAAAACTACTAAGTTAATGCATTGCAACTATGTTTGCAAATGGTTTCGTCTTTGTGACTATAATGCTCCCCCTTGATGATTGCAATTTTGCAAAGGGACGTCATGAAACGTAATCTTAAGATATTTTGCAAATGATTTTGCAATGTATTGCTTTGACACAAAGCTCCCCCTAGCTTAGGGTGTCAAAGTCTTCATGTGTATATTGAAAATCTACAAAAAAAATGTTAGAAAACAAGTGTATAGTGCATAATTTCCTGCAAAAATACTCAAGTTAGTAGAAAACAGGTCTTCTGTTGCACAGATCCCAAGGTTCCCTCCTTGGAGGGATCCGTCTAGGCAAAATGGAGGGATCTGTCTGTCTGAAATATTTAAGACAGCAATGGTGATGTAAAAAGTGATGTTAACATCAAAGTGAGATATGTATTCAAGCAAAAAACATATACTCAAGATAATATGGCATAACACATGTAAATACATTCAATAAAACTACGAGAAATGGTCTACAAATCTCTAAAACTAAGAGAATGATTAAACATGAAATGTGATTCCTAAACTATCTAAGTTAAGCTTACAACTAGGACACCACTTTAATCCTTAAGCTCACGGTTGTTTAGGTTTGTTGACCTCATCGAAATGTTCAAGGAGGTGATAAAACATGAAACGTTGCTCTTCACGTAGTTCATGTATCAAGCCTTCAACGTGTTGACAATGATAACAATCCTTGTCATGGCTTGGAAAAGGTGGTGGTAAAAATGGAGCAGGTTGATGTGGAGGTTCAAGTGAAGGAGGTTGAGGATCCTCAAACGAAGGAGGGATTGGTGGAGGCACATTCACTGATGGCTCAACAAAGGATGATGGTGGAGGTAGAAAGGTGTCAACTTCCATGTGGTCGGGTGGTTGACTTTGATGATTCCTCGTAATCCAAAATGGACCATTTGAGGGAAATGGAGAAAAGGATACCGGTGCAAGTGTTGATTCAACACCTTGGGTTTGTTTTACGTTCTTCTCTATTGAAGAGAGTGTCGGCAATGGTGGAGGATTAGATGGCCTAGGAGGCAAGTTCTCTAAATTGTAGAGAGGTGGAGATGGTTGTGAGGTGGTAAATGATATGGCTCTAGGAACCAAAGATGATGGTTGGGTGGAAAAGGGTGTGTTTGGTTTAGTAGGTGTTAATACAAATATCGTCATTAAACGTTATTTATATTTTTGATCTTTGCCTAAGTTTTGTTAACGACAAAAGTAAATTTAATTTATAAAAGCTTAAAGCTTGTCAAGTTTATTAGATATTAAAACAAGCTTTCTCAAACAATATATTCATCATTCAAGCATTTACATTTATGATTAGTAACATCTTGATATGACTCTAATCATTATGTATGATAGTAGTTTGTAGAATGTGTTAGGTTCTTAAAACCAAACACTACTTAAGCATTTGCATATTTCTATTAATAGTAATACAACATTTGACATCATGTATTACATCATGGAGATCATTGGAAGATTCCATTAGATATTTTGTGAAGATTTGTACTCTTCATATCTTGCACAATCTTACTTAGATAGAGTTGACTTTAGGCAAGATTTGATATCTTGACTGTCAGACTGGCGGTACCAATTTGGTACACGGGCGGAACCCTTTTTAGGGGTCCGCGGTCCATGGACGCTCATGTCCAAATTGGCTATAAATAGCAATGCCAAGCCAAGTAGTTTCTCATCCCTTTCTAACATACTCTCATACATATCTTCTCTCTAACCTTTCTAACTCAGTTTCATATCATATTAGTGATCTCTTTTGTAGCAAAGAAGATCAAGTCATATTCAAGCTTCAACGAGAAGTTGGAAGTCTTGTTTGTTTAGTGTTGTATGATCTAGTGTTGATCCATACTTCATTGTTGTATCAAACCATCATAATCTTGTGAGTGTGAGTGGTTAGTATTTTAGTCCTCAAAATACATTGTGTGTGGGAGTTGTTGTACCCTTGGAAAGAACTCGACATCTAGCTTAGTGTCGGAAATAGTGTAAGCGAAGTGTAAAGGTTTTCTCCGCCGGTGAAAGGAGCTTGTTGACTAGTGAAGTTAAACTCTCGAGTGTGAGACTCGGGGAGTGGAGTAGGGCAAGGAAAAAGAGTCCTTGTAGGCCGAACCACTATAAACAACTTGTTGTGGTTTGATCATTTCTTTCCTTACTTACTTATTACATATTGCTTGCATATTTCATTAACATACTTAAGATCAATATCAATTGATCTTTCAATAAGTTTCAAAACAAAGTTTTTAATCGGTAAACTATTCAACCCCCCTTCTAGTTTTCTACAATTGGTACCAGAGCCTCGTTGCTCAAGAATTTCTAAAATAACTTGTATTTTATAAACTTGAAACGATCCATGGATTCTGAAAACTTTAAAGAAGGGCAATCTATGCAAAGACCACCACTCTTTGAAACCAATGGATTTATCTATTGGAAAAACCGTTTTGAAACATATGTAAAATCAAAAGATATAGATCTTTGGTTTATTATTGTTAAAGGAGATTTTAGTTCTACAACAAAGGATATTTCCGTTGATGAACAAAAGAAATTAGTTGCTAAAAATAATGAAGCTAAAATGATGCTTTATAATGCTTTACCTAGAAAAGAATATGAAAGAATTTTTATGTGTGAAACCGCCAAAGATATTTGGGAATCTTTAATTGTTACACATCAAGGTAATTCACAAGTCAAGGATAACAAAATTGATCTTCTTGTTCAACAATATGAACAATTTGTTATCCCTGAAGATGAAACCATTGATTGTGGCTTTGCTCGTTTTAACACTATCATTACATCACTTAAAGCACTTGACGAATCTTTTCGTAGTAAGAACTTTGTCAGGAAATTTCTTAGAGCACTCCATCCCAAATGGAGAGCTAAAGTGACCGCTATTGAAGAATCAAAAGATCTCTCAATAATGTCACTAGACGAGCTAATTGGCAACCTCAAAGTTCACGAAATGGTAATGGAGAAAGATTCAGAGATCATCAAAGGAAGAAAGGAGAAGATCAAATCCGTTGCTCTTAAAGCAAAGGCGGAATCAAGCGATGATGGTGAATCTTGTTCCGATAGTGAAGATGAGGAGTATGCCATGGCCGTTAGAGATTTCAAGAAGTTCTTTAGAAGAAGAGGAAAGTTTGTAAGACAACCTCGAGAAGAAAAGAAGCCATTCCGAAAAGATCGGGATGATAAGAAGATCAAAGGTGAAAGAAAGTGTTTTAGATGTGGTGATGCAAGTCATCTCATAGGAGAATGTCCCAAGCCTCCTAAGAGCAAAACTCAACGAGCTTTTGTAAGTGGTGCTTGGAGTGATAGTGAAGACGATGAAGAATCAAGCAAGGAAGAGATCGCTCTAATGGCACATGAGTCAAATGAGGTACTTTCCGATTCTTCTTATTCTTCCATAGATGATGACACCTTGCAAAAACAATATAATCAATTGTGTGAGCTAAGTCTAAAAATAATAACTAAAAATAAATTTCTAAAAACTAAAAAGGAGTTTTTGGAAAATGAAGTATATGAGTTAAAAGAAAAAGCAAAACGACTTGAAAAAGGAAAAGCAAATGACAATGATTGTAAATCATGTCAAGAGCTAAATCTTGAAATAGAAAAACTAAAGCTCACACAAGAAATTTTAATAGAAAATAATTCTAAGTTTAAAAGATTTAACAAAAACATCGCTATTGCCGATGAAATAGTTAAAATCCATAAAACACCAGGAGACATGAATGGGCTAGGGTTTAATGAAGTTTTAATTCCTAAGAGTCAAAACAAAACGGCCGAAAAGGACGAACATTCTGTCAAAACTGCTGCTGTACAGCACGGACCAGACGGAACCAAAAAAAGGGTTCCGTCCGTTGTGCAAAACGGTACCGCGGGTACTTCAGCAGAACAGAATGTTCGCAATACAGACCGTACTGAATTTGTTAAAATAACAAAGAAAACCAATGATAATGTTAAACTAAAACCAGCCATTATATCAGGAGTAGGACTTATTAAAAATGAATTTAGATCAAAAACTACTCAACAACAACATAAAACTTCTTTTGCCAAACGCCCCTTTCCTAAGAGCAACCACAACGTTCAACATAACTACCAACACAACGGTTGGAATCAAAACTTTCCTAGACCATATCAAACTCCAGATTACATGCCATGGAACCCTTATCCATCATTTCCATACATGAATCAAATAAATGGTATGTTTAACCCAAACGGACCCATGAGATATTGGGGACCAAATGTTTGAGTTATTCGCTTCTTAGGTATGTTTGAAAGTTGGATTGGAACCTGATGAATGGATAAAAGATAGTGGATGCTCACGACACATGACGGGCAACAAAAGTCTCTTCTCATCATACCAAGAGTATGACGGAGGTAATGTCACTTTCGGTAGCAATCTCAAAAGCAAAATCATTGGCAAAGGTACGATTGCTCATAACTCTCTAACTATTGAAAATGTTGCTCATGTGGATAGGTTAGGATTTAATCTACTTAGTATTAGCCAACTATGCGATAAAAAGTATAAAGTACTATTTGATGAAAATGGTAGTAAAATACTAAAAGATGGTATCACCATAGCTAAAGGAGTTAGGAAAAATAACATATACGTCATGAAAATAGATAAAACATATAATGACAAACTTTGCCTAACAACATTAGACGATAGCTCATCTCTTTGGCATAGACGCTTAGGTCACGCTAATATGAGACTTATACAAAACTTATCTTCAAAAGAGTTAGTTAGGAATTTGCCAAAACTAAAATATGACCAACACTTTTGCGATGCTCAAAATTGGTAAACAAACACATAGTAGTCACAAATCTAAAAATATGGTATCTACATCTAAGTGTCTAGAATTATTACATATGGACTTGTTTGGACCATCCGCTATAAGAAGCTATGGAGGCAACTTATACACTTTGGTCATAGTAGATGATTACTCAAGGTTTACTTGGACGTTATTTTTGAAAACCAAAAATGAAGCTTTTGATAAATTTGAAATACTTAGCAAGAAAATTCAAAATCTTCTAGGTGTCAAAATTGTGTCGATCCGAACGGATCATGGTCGTGAATTTGACAACGAAACTCAATTTGGAAACTTTTGTGATACAAATGGTATAACACATAACTTTTCCGCTCCACGAACACCTCAATCAAATGGAGTAGTAGAACGTAAAAATAGAACAATTCAAGAAATGAGTAGAACAATGCTTAATGAACAAAACATTCCTCAAAAGTTTTGGTGTAACGCCGTTGACACTTCTACATATATTTTAAATAGAGTCCTAATACGTCCTTTCCTAAACAAAACACCATATGAACTTTATAAAGGTAAAAAGCCAACATTAGGATATTTTAAAGTCTTTGGTTGCAAATGTTTTATTCTTAACACTAAGGATTATCTCACCAAGTTTGACCCAAAGTCTTATGAAGGTGTATTTCTTGGTTACTCTCAAACTAGTAAAGCTTACATTGTCCTAAATAAAGAAACAATGATAGTCGAGGAATCGTTGAACATAACATTTGACGAAAGTCCACCTCCCTCTAAGACATCACCTTTGGTAGATGATGACTTAGTTGAAAGTCAAATAATTGAAAGTCAAATTAATAATAACAAGGAAGATGAACCATTAAATAAGGAAATTGTCAACATAAAAGAATCTAAAAGTCATCCATTAGAAAAGGTCATAGGAAAACTTAATCAAAGAACCTTAAGATCACAAGCTCAAAATCAAAGTAATCATTTTTGTTTTGTATCCACCATTGAACCAAAAACCATAAATGAAGCAATAAAAGATGAGTCATGGGTAATGGCCATGCAAGAAGAATTAAACCAATTCGTTAGAAATGATGTTTGGAAACTAGTTCCAAAACCTAAAGATCAAACTATAATTGGAACAAAATGGGTCTTTCGAAACAAAATGGACGAAAATGGTATAGTATCTAGAAACAAAGCTAGGCTTGTTGCACAAGGTTATAATCAACAAGAAGGAATTGACTATGATGAAACTTATGCACCGGTAGCTAGACTTGAATCTATTAGAATATTACTTGCTTATGCATGTGCTTATGATTTTAAATTATTTCAAATGGATGTTAAAAGTGCTTTTCTTAATGGGTTTATTAACGAAGAAGTGTATGTTGCTCAACCTCCCGGTTTTACCGACTTTGAGAAACCACATCATGTCTTCAAACTCAAGAAAGCATTATACGGCCTTAAACAAGCACCTAAAGCTTGGTACGACCGTCTTAAGACTTTTCTTATTGATAACAAATATACTATGGGATTAGTAGATAATACTCTTTTTACTAAGAAAAAGGAATCGCAAATTATTATTGTTCAAATATACGTTGATGACATTATATTCGAATCAACTTGTCAAGAACTATGTAATGATTTCTCTAAAATCATGCATGACGAGTTTGAAATGAGTATGATGGGTGAGTTAAACTTCTTTCTAGGACTTCAAATTAAACAACTAGAAGATGGTATTTTCTTTAATCAATCTAAATATATAAAAGACATGCTTAAGAAATTTGGTCTTGAAGATTCCAAACCAACTAAAACACCCATGTCCTCGGACACTAAACTCACCAAGGACGAAGAAGGTGAATCCGTAGATAACACTAAATATAGAGGAATGATTGGTAGCCTACTCTATCTTACGGCTAGTAGACCCGACATTATGTTTAGTGTTTGTCTATGTGCTCGCTTTCAAGAAAACCCAAAGGCATCACACTTAGAAGCATTAAAAAGGATTTTTAGATATATTAAGGGAACAACGTGTTTAGGATTATGGTATCCCAAAGGAACGGGTATAGAAACCATAGTGTATGCCGACTCGGATCATGCCGGTGATTATGTCGATAGAAAAAGTACAAGTGGTATTTGCACTTTTGTTGGACATTGTCTCACCTCATGGTTTGCAAAGAAGCAAACGGCTTTAGCCATCTCTACTACTGAAGCCGAATACGTCTCAGCCGGAAAAGCATGTCAACAAGCTCTTTGGATGAAGCAAGCCCTCGTAGACTACGGAATTCATCTCAACGACATTGTGATACTTTGCGACAACAAAGGAGCCATCGATCTCAGCAAAAATCCCGTTCAACATGCTCGTACAAAGCACATTGAAATCCGTCATCACTTTCTTCGCGACAATGTTCAAAAAGGAAACATTTCAATCGAGAAAGTATCCTCCGAAGACAACATTGCCGACATCTTTACTAAACCTCTTAAACGAGAACCTTTTAATCTTCTTAGACTTGGTTTAGGATTAATGGAACCAAGCATGTAGGATAAACATAGCCTAAAACATTAGAATAGTCAAACCAAAACAATTTTGTCTTGTTTCTGCTACTGTAGCCACGGCACCAAACGACAACACGGACGGAACCAAAAATTTGGTGCCGTCTGGTCCGTGGTGTCTACAAAAGCAAAACAGCTTTATACATAACATCTTCTTCCTCACAACCCACTTTACCAAAACGTGTAAAACTCAAACCAAGCTCATTATTGTCATCTTCCCACTCACTAATCACTGAAGATAACATCATTGTAAGTATCCTAACTACATTTCATTTCTTAATTCTGAGTCTAGGATTCTTATTTATGCACAAAACTATCACAAATCATTACATGGGGTTTTATGTATGCTTTTATACCAAATATGAATTCAATTGGCAAATTGCATAACTAGTCATTCAAATTAGGTACTACATTATCATATTGCATAAACAAAATCATGTTTCCCACTAATTGATAGATAATAAATATAAGGCCTTATTTAAACAACCAAACACCCCATGTCAAAAGTTTTGAAAAGCTTCTCACTTATAGGAAAACATTTTTCATTGCTAATACAAATAGAAACGTTAGAATTTTCATCACTTGCATGCTCTTGAATACTAAAGGTATTGCATAACTAATATGCACTCCCGGGTATATTCAAATGTAGCCACATTGAATTAGGAGCATTTGGGTTATCTCATGGTATTTGCCAAACACTCCACTAAAACCATTTTGTGCATAAAATGAGTCGAGATAACCGCAACTCCAAATTGTTTTCATATAGGCACACACTAGAATCAAAAACATTAAAACTTATCTAAATTTTTTTTTAACATGTTAATTCTTATCCTTAGGAATAACCATGGTAGCCGCAAGATTCTATGATCACAAAGACACTCTTAACTACATTCCCAAACACCACAAAACCAAAGGACTCACCAAGGAACAAGTAGAAATATTTAGGGGTCTAGAATCAAGGTATTTCCACGAGGGTAGAACCATTCACTCATCCTTCCTTGAGCATACCAATCTTCGTGAAGAACTAGCCGCCATTCAATTCGATTGTCTTCTTGACATTGATGAACCAATTTGTCCTAGGTTCGTATTAGAATTCTATGCTAGTGTGACCGGTTTTAGTGATGAAGATGATGAGTTTTGTCTTAGCTTTAGAATCAACCAAAATGACTACACCATCACTTTAAGTGACTTTGCTAGAGTACTAGGAATTCCCAACCGTGGAACTTGTGTCTACACGGATAAGTGGTCACTCACCGCCCTTGATGCAATCAATGACCGCTCTCTTCCCTACATAACCCGTTTAGCTGATAAGGATTTCATCCGTGAACACCTTTTTAACCCAAAAACGGATACAACCCGAGTAACCCGAAAGGGAAAAGAGGTAGACCGAGATCCATATGGAATGGAGCTCAATGAACTTAAGCACGAATTTAAGAAATGGGAGGAGTTACTTAGAGCAAACGTCATTAGCACCATAGGGAATAGGGATCACATAAACGCTTGTCTTTGCCACATGCTTTACAACTTATCCACCCGACAACCATTTAACTTAGCCTACTACATAGCTAGGAGAATGATTGATATTCCAACTCAAGGATCCGTTGCTCTTCCATACGGGATGCTTCTCACCCGTCTCTATAGAAACTTCGCTCCAATTCCACCTACCCCAAAAGGGATGCACCTTAACTATGATCTCATCCCTCACATCTTTGTGCCTTTGAGTGATGCTCGAGTTGCTAAGACTAAAGGCAAAAGAGCTAAACCTCCAACTCCTTCATCATCATCATCAAATAGCTCCGAGGATGGTCTTCCAAGCTCTCGTCTTCCACCTCAAGAGTATTACACATCTCTTCCCGAGATTGAGAATGAATCAGCAGAATTCAAGCAAACTAAGGGAATGTTCAAGTGCCTTGGTAGGATGATGAACAAGATTTACAAGAAGTTGGACAAATAAGGGTACTTTAAGGAGTGTTTGGAACAATGCATTATCGTTAATGTTTGATACTATTTAGTTGTTTTTATTATGTAGGATGATAATATGACTTGAAACAATGGTGTATGCTAACAATCTCATGCAGGGGGATAGCACAAGTATGCTATCAAATTTTACCCATTTTCACTATATTGTGAAAATCAATAAGCCTTGCTCTTAATCTATGCTCCACTGTGTTTACATATGTGTTATTTACTTTTCCTAACTAGAAATGTTTAGTATAACAGGTTTTGAGAAAAAAATTTCAGGTTTCGGAAATTTCAGTTTTTAAGAAACATTCTGTCCAAATTTCAGCACTCCACGGATCAGACGGCACCATTATTTTGGTACCGTCCTTTATGAATTTTGGTACCGCCATATCTGTACAGGCGGACCAGACGGCACCCTTTTTTGGGTTCCGTCCGTGTATGATTTTGGTGCCGTGGATCCTCCAGGTAATTTTCTGAATTTCGACTCTTTCGTGATTCCAAATTATCTTCCATCACTTATAAATCAATCTTAACTAGTATATACTGTTATTAGAACTAGTATTATTCACTAAGGGATGTAAGAAATCCATTTCCCACCAAAATTCAAAAATTTGAAAAATCCACCCAAGGAGCCCTTTGGCATAAAGGAAGGAACCAAATTTTTGGTACCTTCAAATCCGTGGGTAATCTGAATGTTAGGAAATTCCACTCACTAGAACACATTTATTGCATATCTTTTCTTCTTCACTCCATCTTCTTTGTATGGATTGACTTGGGTGATATGACTAGCATTCAACCCACTTCCAAATCATTAGGAACCTCATCTCTTCAATGGTTCAACATCAAATCAAACCTTTTCCCAACAATTTCTTACCTCTATAAATTGAAAGGTTTTACCATGATCATCCTCACACCTTCTTCATTCTCACTACTATCTAGCAAATCAAAACCCAAGTTAAAAATGACTAAATCATCACCAAAACCTTGCAAGAAAACCGCTAGAATGAGCGTAAGGCCTTGTTGTTTTGTTAATCTTAGCTCATCATCCGAATCTTCACCACTCACCATCTCATCTCCCATTAGAGATGATACACACCTTACCTTAGCTACACCCACTTCATCACACATTGTGATCACCACTCCACCACCATCAAAAGCACCTACTTCACCTCCACCGGCACCCATCCAAACATCCAAAACACCCTCACCACCTTCACCAAGGTCTCCCACTCTCACTCCCATGGAGTTATTTTCTACTCCACCAACATCACCAAATCCTTTCCTAGAGGACTTGGAAGACTTGCCTCCTAGGCCAAGTCATCCACCACCATTGCCATCCTTTGGCACCGTTGAGCGAATCGCTCATGAATCACCTCGGTCATCCATTGACCCAAACGCCCCATTAGGGCCAAGACCTCTCCTTTTCCACCCCATTCACAAGGACATTCATGGTCCTTTATACGGGGATCATCCACTTCCATCATCAATGTCCCCTCATATTGAGGACATTCCGGAGAGCATGTGGGATGACAATCCCACTAGAGAGGAGATTCAAGCCGAACTCCACAACCTCCACCAATTCAAAGGCATGGTGGATTCTCACTTAAGTGAGACAATGCAAATGCAAAGTGCTTTGCTTGCATCCATCATGACCACTCCAAACATCCCCAACACCACCAACACATCCACCATTCCACCACCACAACCTCCGCAAACTTTCTACCCACCAAGACATGGTTGCTCCACTTGTGAGCAAACGGGTCAAACCGTGGAACGGACCCGGATTATGGTCCATGACTTCCACGAAGAAATGAGGTTCATCCTCAACCACATTCTTGAGCGTCTCAACGCTCTTTCCCATCCACCATCTCTTTAGGATGGTTTTTAGAATAGTCTTTTATTTGTTTTTGTTTTTTTTTTTAGGATAATTTTTTTTCTTCTTGTACTAGAAACACATCATTGTGTTCTCTTTTCATGATCTTTACTCATGAAAAATTTTAACAAATGAATGTTGTTTATTATGTTGTTGGTGTCATTACATAGTGTTTGGAAATGCTTGTGAATGATCATTATTACTAACATTTTTTTTTGTAGCTTTATTTTCACAATCCATGTATCTTCCCATTAAAGCACCCAATTTAGGGGGAGCTTTGAACAAGGGGGAGATAATAAGCTCGGGCTCATTACATTCCGCATAGCCTCTTCTTTTTGTTGAGACAAAAAGGGGGAGAAAATATAGAACTTGGAAATTATTTATATTTGACTTTTCTGAAAAAGTCAAACTGCATACAATTGACTTTCTAAAAGTCAAACAGGAACCCTCATTGATAATACTTGACTTTTCTTAAAAAAGTCAAACTGCATACTTGGACTTTCTGAAAAAGTCAACATCATGCATCAACTAGTGAATTCTTTGACTTTCATAAAAAGTCAAAATTCATACACTTATATTATCATTTCCTTTTCAAAGTTCTAAAACTAATATTTTTATAACTCTTGTACAAACTTTGTCTCTTTTATAAAAATAAAATTTATATTTTGTCCTCAACAAAAAGGGGGAGATTGTTAATACAAATATCGTCATTAAACGTTATTTATATTTTTGATCTTTGCCTAAGTTTTGTTAACGACAAAAGTAAATTTAATTTATAAAAGCTTAAAGCTTGTCAAGTTTATTAGATATTAAAACAAGCTTTCTCAAACAATATATTCATCATTCAAGCATTTACATTTATGATTAGTAACATCTTGATATGACTCTAATCATTATGTATGATAGTAGTTTGTAGAATGTGTTAGGTTCTTAAAACCAAACACTACTTAAGCATTTGCATATTTCTATTAATAGTAATACAACATTTGACATCATGTATTACATCATGGAGATCATTGGAAGATTCCATTAGATATTTTGTGAAGATTTGTACTCTTCATATCTTGCACAATCTTACTTAGATAGAGTTGACTTTAGGCAAGATTTGATATCTTGACTGTCAGACTGGCCGTACCAATTTGGTACACGGGCGGAACCCTTTTTAGGGGTCCGCGGTCCGTGGACGCTCATGTCCAAATTGGCTATAAATAGCAATGCCAAGCCAAGTAGTTTCTCATCCCTTTCTAACATACTCTCATACATATCTTCTCTCTAACCTTTCTAACTCAGTTTCATATCATATTAGTGATCTCTTTTGTAGCAAAGAAGATCAAGTCATATTCAAGCTTCAACGAGAAGTTGGAAGTCTTGTTTGTTTAGTGTTGTATGATCTAGTGTTGATCCATACTTCATTGTTGTATCAAACCATCATAATCTTGTGAGTGTGAGTGGTTAGTATTTTAGTCCTCAAAATACATTGTGTGTGGGAGTAGTTGTACCCTTGGAAAGAACTCGACATCTAGCTTAGTGTCGGAAATAGTGTAAGCAAAGTGTAAAGGTTTTCTCCGCCGGTGAAAGGAGCTTGTTGACTAGTGAAGTTAAACTCTCGAGTGTGAGACTCGAGGAGTGGAGTAGGGCAAGGAAAAAGAGTCCTTGTAGGCCGAACCACTATAAACAACTTGTTGTGGTTTGATCATTTCTTTCCTTACTTACTTATTACATATTGCTTGCATATTTCATTAACATACTTAAGATCAATATCAATTGATCTTTCAATAAGTTTCAAAACAAAGTTTTTAATTGGTAAACTATTCAACCCCCCTTCTAGTTTTCTACAGTAGGAATTATGGAGTTTGGTGATGATATTTTTGGTGGGAACAATCCTCTTGGGGATTGGTTTGATTGGTTGAGTTGGTGGAGGAGAAATCCTAGCATTTGTGGATTTAACGGGAGATGATTCGGTTGAGGAAATTTCGTGTACAACACGAGCAAGTTTCTTGGGTGGTTCTTTGGTGGATGAGTTAGCACTAGGAGCTTTCCTCATGATGAAATGACTAAGGAGAATATTTCTAAATGCTAAGAATTATGTTGTGGTTTATGACTAAGAGATTCTAACAAGATGATTTATAAAGGGAAGGATTTGGGAAGTGCATTAAAGACTTAAGCCACTAGAATCCTTAGAAATGTGATGATTTACATGCACAAGGGTCAACCACAGATGTGCACTGATCTATGAGTTTATTTAAGGAAGGATGGAGTGTTCAAGTTAGCCAAAAGGGCTTGAAATGATTGTTTTAGGCAGGATTTACTGAATCTGCCAGCCGGTTCCCACGGTTCCCTCCTATGAGGGATCCGTCTAGGCTAATCCTAGGGATCCGGCTATCAGCAGTTAAGAAAAGAAGAAAATGGTGTTGGTACAATCTAATACCTATACATCTTGAGTGTCTTAGTCTTCTTAAGTGTTTTAAATGAGGTGTGCCTTAAATGATCAAGGATAATGAGTGGTGGTAGCCAATGATTGCCTTTTATGGAAGGAAAATGGGACTTTATGATCACTAATGGATGATCAAGGATGACACTAGGAATTTAAAAGGTGTCAAGTCATGTTAAATGATCCTAGAGATCAGATGTAAACTTGGGATAAAATTTGAAAAATCTTTAAAAATTATAAGAATTGAAAAACTAGTTTTTGACCTATTTTGAGGTAGAGATGACTAAAATCAATTTGTTAAAATTGAGAAATTTATAAAACTAGTTGTGTTGACATGTGATAGATGATGTGTGAGTGTAAGAGCGGAAGGATGATGAGTTTTGGTGATATGACAAATTAAAAGGCACTTTGAGTATGATCCTAAATGAGCTATGGGTGAGTGTGAAGCTTTCTAAGCTTGAAGAAGACTTAAGTAGTCCTAAGGCCTTATGTTTAGCTAGTGTGAAGTGATCTAGTGAGCTGTTTTGATGTGTGGGATTCTGCATTGCTCATCTGTCATCACGGATCCCACGGTTCCCACAAAGGAGGGATCCGTCTAGTACATTCTTAGGGATCCAGTAACTACAGATCAGAAGCATCACAGAAAGGGATGCAGATTTTGCACAATACTATGTATGCTAATTCTTATTGATCTCTACTCTAAAGAACAACAAAACATTCAAAATAACTCATAAAGCATATCGTAAATAAGAATAGTGATGAGAATATCCAAACAAACAAACTAAAATACTTCACAAACATAAGCATTCATTGTAAACAAAATGTCTAAAATCAAACATAATCCTAATGTCTCTTTTGTCAATCCTTTCTCTTCCTCTTTCCCTACTTCACGACGTAGTTAGTAAGGCATTGGATCATACCCTTTAATTGTTTGAATTCCGCGGTCTCGTTTGGAAGAGTTGGAAGTTGTTGAAAGTAGGTAATGGGGTCCAAGTCGACGTTGGCTTCGGGGTTGACGTTTACTTCTTCTTTGTCCGAGGAGTCCGAGAGAGCCTTAGGTTTTCTTCCATTGACCATGAACCGTTTAGAGGGTTGTTTGGTAAGTGGTACCATGACGTGATCGGAGAGGAAATGATCATCATTGATTGGAGATTGTTGCATTGCACTAACATACTCATGGAGTCGTGTTAGGAGCATACCATAGGGAAGTACCATGTTGGCAACTTTGAATACCCCAGCCATTCTCTTCACCATGTAATAGGCGAGATTAAATGGCCTTTGGTGAAAGAGGCAATAAATCATTTGGACAAGACATGCATTTGGATGGTCTTTGTTTCCGACCAAACTAGACATTTTTCCTAAGAATTTCTTCCCATTTTCTATAGATGGAATGCATTTCGAAAAGTTACATTTGAAAAGGATCACGGTGAATGAGCTCTTTGTTGCGGTTGAAGCGAGATTGGTCGGCTCTAATTTGGAAAATGGTGTCTCGAACAATTGTGGGATCATCAAGAGGAGTACGATAAATTGGTTTGGAATCAAGTGCAAAGGATTTAGTGGATATTGCCCAATCTTGGGAGTACATACAAATTCCTTTACAAGGAATGCGAAGGATTTGAGCAAATGTGTTGAGGGGTAGAGTGAATTTTTGTTTATTGATGATAAAAGCGATTGAAATGCTATCATCACTATTTCGAATGATCCTAATGCTTTTGTAGAATTCAAAGATGAAAACCGGACAAATTTGTTCATCAATATCAAGAAGACAATCAAAGTTGATTGCCGAGAAGACTTGACGAATGTCGGTATTTTCAAGGAAACATTCCTTGACCACACGACCTTCGTGGAGAAGTCTTTTTTCAAGTCTTTTGAAGACTTTGCGATCGGTTTTTGACAACCCCTCTTTTCGATAGTATTTGGTGAGGTAGTGGACGGTATCATGGTGGTCTTGTTAGGTGGCTTTAGGCATGGTTGGTCCTAGAAAAACAAATATTCCAATTAGGTAAAAAATTTTGAGACGGGTTTATGGTTTTGATTTGTATTAACAATGTTGTAAGCACAATGTAATCTTAGTTATGTGAAAACCGTTTCTAGTGATCAGTTTTGCAAAACCTAATTTTATCAATTGATTAAGAAAAATTGAAAACCATAAACCCTAGGATGAATATGATGAAGATTAGAACATAGTGTAATTACTTACAATGATGTTCTAGAGAAGGATGCTTGAGGATATAGAGTCCTATGGAGATGAAAACAGCACCTGGGTCATTTTTTGTGTTTTGTGAGGAGAGGGAAAAAGAGCAGAATTGATTTTGAAAGGCGTATAGCTGGTTTCTGTCACACGGTTCCCCCGTATCCCTTGCAATAGGGATCCGGCTAGTACAACTTGAGGGATGCGACTACTTTGGACAGAAATAGGGTGTTTGGCGTTATTTTTGTAATAAGTTATAAACTAGCTTATGGAACAAAAATAGTTTTGAGGTTTCTAACTGAATAGATGTTTGGTCAATCGGATTTGATAAGTTAATTATCACGGATCTATTTGTGACGGCGGCGTTAGTTTGACGAGATCAAGGAGGAATACTATTCCCGATGATGAGTAAGTCGGGAAAGTGGCGAAAAGAGACTTTTTAGAGACTAGCAATTATTAGCGTCTAAATAAAAAATGGTATCAACATATTCATGTAGATGTAAACTAGATAATGATAAGTAAACATACCTCTATGCTCTTGATATGGTTTATGGAGACCATAAAACCGAAAATACTTCATGAGTTTTTAAAGTAATCAGTTGTACTTAGAATAAGTAGGTTGCGATTACTTTTAGGTTCTTCCTTGAAAGTTGACTTCATTATTCTTCGAATAGAAATGAAGACTTTGGAGGGATCCTAGCATGAAGATTTATTGAGAAGAGAAATGTTAGAATAGTCTATCAATATCCAACATAAAAGAAACAATTTGTTTTGAAAGATTTCCTTCTTTTTAGTTTTCAAACATACACGGATCGTATCAAGTTTTTAAAGTACAACATACTCTAAGAAACTTGGTAACGAAGCTCTGATGCCAATTGTGGAAAACTAGAATGGGGGTTGAATAGTTTTACCAATTAAAACTTCGTTTTAAAATATTTAGATTGACTTATGTTGGATGTTGATAGATAGATATGGAAATGTGTAATGTAAAGGAGAAGAATGAGAAACACAAAACCATGACACAAGTGTTTATAGTGGTTCGGCTACAAGGACACCTTCCTTGCCCTACTTCACTCCCCGAGTCACCTACTCGAGAGTTCGTAAACACTACACGACACCAACTCCTTATGGCGGAGAAGCCTTCACAACGTCGCCTACTCTTTTTTCGGTACTAGGCTAGACACCGGGTTCTTCCACAAGGTAGAACCACACCTATCACAACGTCGCCTACCCTTTATCCGGTACTAGGCTAGATACTAAGTTCCATTACAATGGAGGAACTACTACCCAACACTACACAACACCTATCCCAAAGGAGACCCACTCCTTATTACAACATCATCAAGGATATAAATATCCTTGGATACAACCTATCTCTATTTCTACATCGATGCACCTCATCGATTATACGCCGTTGGCATCTTTTACTAATGCCACTTGACTTGACTTCTAGGCACTCTTCACTAATGCCCTTGACACGGACGTTTGGCACCTTTCACTAATGCCTTCGTCTTGACTCCTTTGGCATTCTTCACTAATGCCTTTGACACGGACGTTAAGCACCTTTCACTAATGCTTTCGTCTTGACTCTTTCGGCATCCTTCACTAATGCCTTTGACACAACACTTCTATGGAGGAAAGTGAGAACTATCAACAAGAGAACCTTAGTAGTCTTGATGATGACGAAGCATGGCAAATCATGGACTTGAGCTTGCTCGACTTCAAGAGGGGTGATCTCACCTTTAAGAGGAACCTAGAGAATTACACAAAAACAAAAACACAAACTACATAGAGAGATCCTTAGGATCTGAGGTTAGAAGGTGTACAATACTTGGAGAAAGTATGTGTGGGAGTGGCAACCTAAAATGAAGAAATGGCTCACTATTTATGGAGGAATTTTAGCTACTATTCCATGGATCCCACGGATCCCACACATGAGGGATCCGTCCAGTGTAATCCTGAGGATCCGTGGGACGCTCCTCTTTGCCCATGGGTTTTGGGTCATGGTGATGGGTCATGGGTCCTAGACTTTGGACCATGGGTTGTCACGGACTTGTCTCTACAAGGTCTCCCGTGCGGCACTTAGTCTCGACTAAGCTCAGCCTTGCTCGAATACTCAACGATGTATGCAACGAAAGATAGTTTCTAAGAATGGAACAAGTGGAATATAAATAACACTATGTATTGCTTAGAGAACTTTACAAGATTGCTTACAAGAGAACTTCTTGGATGAATTCTACAAATGAGCTAACACCTGTTTATACTACTCTATACAAGCTTCTACAAGGTTCACTGGAAGCTTCTAGCTTCTATGATTTCCATAAGCTTCTAGTAAGTTTCTAGAGCTTCCAACTTATTCCAAAAGCTTCCAAGATTATCCATAATCTTCCATGGGCTTCTAAACTCTTCCAAGCTTATCCAAGACCTCCCAAGAGAAGTGTAGAATAATCCGGAATCCCGATCATCCTCGAAAATGATTTAATCGAGTAGGCGGGTTGTGACATCCTCCCCCACCTAAGCTCGCGACATCCTCGTCGTGCCATCCTCGTGATACTTCTTGATCTTGTCCGCAAATTGCCACAACAAGTCTTCGGCTTCCCAACTTGCTTCACTATCGGGCAAATTACGCCACTTGATCAAGTACTCCTTATAGCTCGGCACTCCTCGTCTCCGTATCGTACAATCCGACAAGATCTCATCAACCTCTCGATCGTACGAAGTAACAACCGATGTTGGTGCCCGCTTGGACACCCCTCATTCCGAGTCTTCCTCGTCCTCATGATCAGGCTTGAGAAGTCTAACGTGGAAGACCGGATGAATCTTCAACTTGGGCGGTAGTTGAAGTCGATAAGAAACTTTTCCAACCCGTCCAATCACCGGAAAAGGGCCTTCATACCTCCGTATTAATCCCTTGTGCACCTTCCTTAGTGATTTGAATTGTTGAGGCAAGAACTTCACCATGACTTGATCTCCGACCTCGAACTCGACGTGTCTCCTCTTTTCATCCGCCCATTTCTTCATCTTCTTAGCCGCTTTGTCCAACGAAACCCGGGCCAAGTCCGCTTGTTCATGCCATTCTTTCATCGTCTTATAAGCGGCCGGGCTACTTCCTTCATATGATGCGGCTAAGGCATTCGGAGTCAATGGTTGGCGCCCCGTGACCAACTCAAAAGGACTCTTCCCCGTGGCTTTACTCCGTTGCATGTTGTAAGAGAATTGAGCAACATCAAGGAGTTTAGCCCAATCATGTTGGTTGGCATTTACGTAGTGCCGAAGATAGAGCTCCAATAATGCTTTTACCCTCTCCGTTTGCGCGTCAGTTTGGGGATGGAAACTCGTAGAGAAGTTCAAATCCGTTCCCATGATCTTGAACAACTCCGTCCAGAAGCGCCCCGTGAATCTTGGATCTCGATCACTAACGATCACATGTGGCACTCCCCAATACTTCACCACATTTCTAAAGAAAAACTTAGCCGTCTCTTCCGCGGTAACATCGGGTGGTGCGGCAATGCAAGTTCCATACTTCGAGAATCGATCGACCACCACAATAATACTCCCATTTCCTTCCGACTTTAGCAAGCATGTGATAAAGTCCATGGAAATGATTTCCCATGGTCCCTTGGGCGTCGGTAGAGGCTCCAACAATCCTCCGGACTTCTTTTGCTCTATCTTGTCTTGTTGGCAAATAAGGCACGTTCGCACGAATGTCTCTACATCGTCCTCCATCCTTGGCCAATAATAAGTGCCTTCGACCAATGCCAACGTCCTCTTGATCCCCGGATGACCGGCCCACTTCGAATCATGACACTCTTTCAAGATTAACCGTCTAAGATCACCCCACTTAGGCACGTAAAGCCGATCTCCTTTGGTGAACAACATGTCTCCCTTAAGCTAAAATCTCCGAGTCTTTCCTTCTCTTGCTAGGGCCACGAGCTTCTTGGCAAAAGGATCATGTTCCAATCCTTCCTTGATTCGGTCTTGGAGGAAGAATTGGGCTTGGGTGATTGCCACGAACTCCGCCTTGCGACTCAATGCGTCGGCTACCACATTAGCCTTCCCCGGCTTGTACTCCAAGTGATAGTCAAACTCGGCTAAGAAGTCTTGCCACCGAGCTTGCTTGGGACTTAACTTCTTTTGGGTTTGAAAATAACTCGTAGCAATGTTATCCGTTTTAATCACGAATCTCGAACCCAACAAATAATGCCTCCAAGTCCGCAAGCAATGGACGATCGTCGTCATTTCTTTTTCTTGCACGGTGTACTTCCTTTCCGTCTCGTTTAACTTCCGACTCTCGAATGCGATCGGGTGTCCTTCTTGTAATAGAACTCCTCCAATAGCAAAGTCCGATGCATCCGTGTGTAACTCGAAAGGCATAGTTACATCCGGTAGTCTCAACACAGGTTCTTCCATAACTGCCTTCTTCAAACTCTCGAACACCGCTTGGCATTTTCCATCCCAACTCCAAGCTTTGTTCTTCTTCAATAGGTCCGTCAAGGGAGATGCTATTGCCGAATACCCCTTGATAAACCTTCGATAATAGTTTACCAACCCAAGGAAAGATCTCAACTCCGTCACCTTGGTTGGCGGTTCCCACTCTTGGATAGCTTTTACTTTTGCCCCGTCCATCATTAATCCACCGTCTTTGATCTTGTGTCCCAAGAACTCGACTTCGTCTTGGGCGAAAGAGCATTTCTCTAACTTCACATAAAGTTTATTGTCTCGTAACACTTGGAACACCTGTTTCAAATGCAAGACATGCTCCTCCAAGGTATGACTATAAACAACAATATCGTCCAAGTATACCACCACAAATTTATCAAGGAACGGGTGAAATGACTTATTCATGAGGGTGCAAAATGTAGCGGGAGCATTTGTTAAGCCAAAGGGCATGACTAAGAATTCGTAAGATCCATACCTCGTAACACACGTCGTCTTGGCTTCATCTCCCTTCGCTATCCATACTTGGTAGTACCCCGACCTCAAGTCTAACTTGGAGAAGTATCTAGCCTTTCCAAGTTGATCGAACAAATCCGCAATGAGAGGAATCGGGTACTTGTTCTTGATCGTTACCTTATTAAGTGCCCGGTAGTCTATGTAAGGATCCATCCTTCTTCCTTTGAAATAGCACCGGCGCACCATACGGGGCTTTCGAGGGTCGAATATAGCCCGCATCCAAAAGATCTTTGAGTTTTTTACGCAACTCTTCCAACTCGAGTGGTGGCATTCGGTAAGGGGTTTTGGCGGGTGGCTTGGAACCCGGTTCCAACTCGATCGTATGATCCACCTCCCTCCTAGGTAGTAGTTTCTTGGGCAACTCCTTGGGCATCACGTCCTTGAACTCATCAAGTACCCGCTCGATCTCCTTTGGTACCTCCACTTTGCCCGACTCACCATTCGTCTCTAGCCTCGTTACCGCCAAATAGCTAGGCTCGCTCTTTTTGTACCCTTTCTTGAATTGCATGGCCGAAAGGGTCTTCGCTCCACACTTAGAATCCCGTTCCGTGCTAACTATGCAAGTCTTTCCACCATCTAGGATACATAAAGAATTAGCAAATGGCATAGGGAAAGCCCGTACCTTATCGAGGAACTCCAACCCAAGAACCACATCGAGATCATCCATCGGGACCACCGACAAGTCAATCGTCCCTTCCCATTCTCCAATCTTCGCTCGAACATCCTTGGCCACTCCTTCCATCGGTTTGGCCTTTGAGTTTACCGGCTTGAACGTTCCACTCCCTTTCGTAGCGCTAATCCTTAGCCGCTTGGCCTCATCAACCGACACGAAATTGTGAGTGGCACTGGAATCTACAAGAGCACGTACCTTAGTCCCATTGATGGTTGCTTCCACGAATTGCAATCCCTTCCCTACAACTTTTGGCACCTCCGTCTTGGCCTTGATTGCATTTAGAATCCTCATCGAGCTCATGCATCCACCATCACTCGGGCCTTCGTCTTCATGAGCCATCATTCCGTTAAGGCTTGCTTTCTTGGGGCAATCTCGAGCTCTATGAGGTCCGTCACATATGAAGCATCCACCACTCTTGAAGGCCGTCTTTATTTCCTTGTTCTTTTCGGTGGGTGGTTTACGTGTATTATCGGGCTTTGCTTGAGCGACTCTCTCTCCCCCACCTTTCTCATGGCTCACCTTTCGATCCTTCGGCTTCGACGTTTCCCTTCTTGTACTAAAGTCAATCAAGCCTTCGGCATGGGCGATAGCCGTAGCAAGGTCTTGAACTCCACGTCTCTCTAACTCCGTCTTAGCCCATCCTTGCAAACCATCGAGGAAATAAAAGAGAGAGTCTTGTTCAGAAAGATCCGAAATCTCCAAGGTTAGTGTAGTAAATTCCTTAACATAATCCCGGATCGTTCCGGAATGCTTAAGTTTACGAAGCTGACTCTTTGCTTCGTTCTTAGCATTCTCGGGGTAAAATTGTTTCTTAAGTTCCGCAACAAAATCAGCCCAAGTATCGATAGTACACATACCTCGCTCGATATCTCCATATCGACGTCTCCACCATAACGCCGCGGTATCTTTCAAGTATCGGGTCGCCATTTTGATCTTGGTGTCATCATCCGTAATGTTGACGCCCTCCAAGTATTGCTCCATCTCCCATAAGAAATCATCAACCGCCCTAGCTTCTCGTTTTCCCACGAACGGTGATGGTTTTGGAACATCGATCTTCGGAGCATTATTACCACCGTTGCTACCTCCATTCACCATGGATCGTTTGCATAGCACCACATCGGCTTGCAAGTCTTCGATGGTCTTTTCAATGTTAGATATTTTGCCTACGAACAACTCTTTTAGGCCATTGATTTCACGCTTAAATTCACCACTAAGCGTATTGATGACCTCCCGAAAGTCATCCTTCATGGTCATAAACTCGGTGTCTAGACCATCCAAGCCCTCAACTTGGGTCTTCAACTCCGACACGGATGTCTCAACACCCACCAATCTCTTATCAAAGCTCGACATAATGTCCTTAGACGCACCTCTCTTCTTCGGGTCTTGACGCTTATCATCGCGACCTTGCCTCTCGTCAATGACCGCACTTCCACTAGCACCAATCTTCTCGGTCTCGTTTGCCATCGCCTTGAATCAACGCTCGCTCTGATACCACTTGTCACAGACTTGTCTCTACAAGGTCTCCCGTGCGGCACTTAGTCTCGACTAAGCTCAGCCTTGCTCGAATACTCAACGATGTATGCAACGAAAGATAGTTTCTAAGAATGGAACAAGTGGAATATAAATAACACTTTGTATTACTTAGAGAACTTTACAAGATTTCTTACAAGAGAACTTCTTGGATGAATTCTACAAATGAGCTAACACCTATTTATACTACTCTATACAAGCTTCTACAAGGTTCTTTGGAAGCTTCTAGCTTCTATGATTTCCATAAGCTTCTAGTAAGTTTTTAGAGCTTCCAACTTATTCCAAAAGCTTCTAAGATTATTCATAATCTTCCATGGGCTTCTAAACTCTTCCAAGCTTATCCAAGACCTCCCAAGAGAAGTGTAGAATAATCCGGAATCCCGATCATCCTCGAAAATGATTTAATCGAGTAGGCGGGTCGTGACAATGGGTATCCAAGTAGATACAATGTATCTTCAAGATGCAATGCATCTAGTCCATGGGTCATGGGTTAAAACCATGGGTCATGGATAATATCCATATATGACTTATGCATGATGTCATGCAATGGGTTATGGGTTATGCTCCATGGGTATGGCTCATGGACTTTGGGTTTTACCCAACATCATTCAATGTATTTGGTCAATGGGTCAAATACTTAAACTTCTACCCATTATATTACCCATTATGATACATACTAGTTATGTATATATTTGCCCAATATGTAAACACTAGTTGTTGTACATATGTATTACTAAATCATAAAACCACTTTTACTTGTTTAGTGTTTTATGTGAAAATGTAGGTGTGTTAGTAAATTATTGAATCAAACCATTTACGTATTTTATTTGTTTCGTTAAAATGATTTTACGTTTGTTATTGACAAAACATTAGAAGATCGTAAAATATAAATAAGCGTTTTTACGGCTTATTTGTATTAACAATACGTTTATTCAAAAGACTTAAGATGATAAATAATAAAATTAGAAGATCTCTTGCGTAGCGTTTGGTATGCATGAATAAAGGTTGTAATGGAATAGATCATTATAGTGAAATGAAAAATTGTTGTTTGTTTTAAATCATGCAATGGAATGGTTTATTCATTGGTTCATTCCATTACGACAATAACCACCAATTTCATTACATAGCCACCCCTAGTTTTTTCTCATTCCATTACGACATTGAATCACATTTTGCCATATTTCATTTATTTCATTCCTTTCTAACATCTATTGCATTATACCAAACAACATACGTAAACAATATACTCCATTCCAACATGGCAACCAAATATGTCAATGGAACAGTAATGACTCATTCACTTACTATGTTCATTCCATTACATCGTCGATTACATTCCTTTATCAGTCCATTACGTCTAACCAAACAGACCCTTGGGCCTTTCCCTTAAAGCACACGACACTTTTTTTAACACAATATTTGGTTTTTAATGACTTTCCTACAATAACTACACGCCTCCCCATAAGTATACGACCTCCCTTCTTCCTTTTTCATTCGACACAAACCAAAAACCAAAGAACAAACACACAAAAACTTCATCACTTTTGCTGTCAAAGGAAGGAGAGAAAAGAAAAGGTGTTGAACAAAAGTCGTGGGGTTTCATTGTTTGGTTCGAGACGAGTTTCTTTTCTATTCGCTTTCCGTTGCAAGTCGACACAGGTTTCCTCTTGTTCCTTTTTGTGCTTTCTATTCGATTAACATCGGTTCATTATATTTTTCTTTTGATTCTATTTAAGTCGACACTCATATGAATAAACAAGAGTAAAACTATGTTGATCAAGCGTTGTATACATGTTGTAGTCTCGTAAACGTGTCACCATAAAAACTGCATGAATTCACGAAAAAACTTGTGCCGTTCTAACCTGTTTATGATCGTATTTTGAGACTGTTTGGATTCGGTTGTTGGTGGCCTATTTGATGTTTTGTTTCCAGCCCTTGTTGACCCATTGTCATTATTGCTCGTCGCGGGTCACGTAAAACCACAAAACCTATACGCCTAGTGATGTTTGTTTTGTCGCATGTTATGGCCTGTTTTTGGTACCATTGTTCCAGCCTTATAACGATCATACGTTTTTCATACGTTTTCATAAGGTTCTTATGTTTTTGTACGACTTATAAATTTTTTGTTACATTTTCGCACGTTTTCATACGTTTTCATAAGTGTTCTTACGTTTTCGTACGTTTTCATAGGTTTTCGTACGTTTTAGTACATTTTCATACCATTTTTTACATTTTCATACCATTTTTTACGTTTTCATACGTTTTTACGTTTGTGTATGTTTTTATATGCTCGTGTACGTTTTTATATGTTTGTGTATGTTTTTATACGTTTATGTGTGTTTTTACACGTTTCTACACGTTTTTTTTTGCGTTTTTGTATGTTCTTTTACGTTTGTGTTTGTCAGGGACGGAGCTAGAGGGTTCCCGCGGGTGCCCGGAACCCCATGGATTTTTACAATGTAGTGTTAATTTTTGAAAAAGACACTGATTTTTCCTAAATGCATCTTAAATGCACCCGGTCCTTCAAAATGTGTTTCCAATATTACGGTTCAAAGATTTTGTGCACCCGGTCATATTTGTTCCTGGCTTCGTCCCTAGTGTACGTTTTTATAAGTTCTTTTTGACGTTTTTAACGTTTGCGTATGTTTTTATACGCTTGTGTATGTTTTCACATGTTTTTATACGTTTCATATGTTTTATACTTTTTTGTACATATGAAAACGTATAATAACGTACATAAACGTAGAAATGTACAAAAACGTACAAAAGCATACAAAAACGTAAGAAAACTTTCAAAAACGTATAAAAACGTACGAAAGATAAAAAAAATGGGTAAAGATGGATAACAACAGATAAAAACGTAAGAAAACATATGAAAACGTACGGAAAACATATTAGCAGGTAAAACAGGTTTCCATGTATCATATTAGCCGGTTTATGAAAGTTCACGTGCCATAAAAATAATAAATTTTGTACACGTACCATATGAGTATATTTGAGAAAGTATGTGTCTATTTAATGGCTTAAACTCTAATGTTTATGTGTCATTTTGCATGCATGATAAAGTTTTAAATGGATAAAAGAGAATTTGGAAAGTTGTTGAATGTATATGTTAGAAGTAAAGCCTAAAGCCACGTTAAATATGGTCTCTGAATTGGTTTTCTAGATTTTACATGACACCTAGATTCATAGATGTAGTTTTCAAAAGAATTAGTTTTGCTATTCAAAAAGGGCTAGCGGCATAGCTTGTTGCGCGTTTGCCGTCCACCTCTTTGTAAATGTCATAAATCTTCTTAGTTAAAAAAAAAGTGTGTTTAATCACATGAGTTTATATCACTACCACAAAAAGTAGCTTTTAAACCGGTTACAAACCCTTTTTAAACCGGTTACACGGGGGGTTTAAATGGGGGGAGGTCTAAAAGGGTAATAGTCATTTAGACCGGGTGACGCACCGGTTTAAAAAATCGGTTTTTAGACCGGTTTGTAACCGGTTTAAAAAATATTGCCACCGGTCTAAATAACTATTTTTGGGTCTGGAAGTTGCTGTTTAGACCGGTTGATCAACCGGTCTATTTGTGTATTCCACCGGTCTAAATAAAAACTTTTACTTTTTGGCATTAGTAGCTTTTAGACCGGTTTCCAACCGGTCTAAATGTTCAGTTATTGGCACCTTCTAATTAAGCACTGATTTACAGAACCTGGAGATGTTTTTGTCACATGTTAAGCAGCTTTTTCACAACAATAAGCAAATACTATTACCCGATACTCTAATAAGCAAAAGTAACTGCTAACTTAAGTAGAAATCCATACATTGTCGTAGTTAAACATAAATCCAAACATCGTTTAAACAAAAGATAAATCCTAACAGCCTCTAAATTAGCAAAACAAGAGCTGATAATCTGTATCTAATAAGCACTTATCCCCATTCTAAAAACAAGCACTTCATCCATAATCAAATAGGACACATTATATGCCACTCATCCATAATCAAACAAAAGATAAATCCTAACAGCCTCTAATTTAAGAACGATTGTTTTCGGACGGGAATTAAACTAACGGGAATTAAACTAATATCGGGAATGTTGCATAAAATAATTGTTTTTGTAATTATTTTAGAAGATACCTTACTTCCACGGGTCAATGAACCTACATTTCGGATATCATATACAGACGATTTACGCAAGCATTGTTATAAATATAGAAAAAATATTCATGTTAGCTTTCATTTATACACGATAACAAATTTATATCCATAATCATGCAATTAGTGATTTTTATAAGTATAACATTTTTTATGAAAAATTTTACATAAATAATCATAATAAATCTTGGTGGTATTAATATGAATGTATACTAAGTGATACATACCTTTTAATTGTAGTTAATGCGGAAAAGTATGGCAATTATGAGAAAATTAATGACATTTTTCGAGTGTATTAAATGCAAGTTGAAGGTTGTGTTGTGGTGTTAAATGAGATCTGGTTTTGTAGTCGTTGGGCAAATATTATTTAGACCGGTGCATATGAATGAAACCGGTCTAAATGGTTCGGATTATTTAGACCGGTGTAAATGAAACACACCGGTCTAAATAAAGTTTTTAGACCGGTGTTTTACATAGTAACCGGTCTAAATGAGAAAATTATATATAGACCGGTGTTTTCTATATGCACCGGTCTAAATACCTTTTGGTGGGGGAAATTCCACATTTAGACCTGCGTTTGTTAAGAGGGTCTAAATAATGGGGTCTAAAAGCTTGTTTTTGTAGTAGTGTATGTTCTATACAAAAAAGTAAATATACTCTTGACTTGGTAGATTAAACTCACTGGAATTTGGATATAAAAATTCTCTTACGTTAATCGTTTTGGCGGATATTATTCTATGAATATGTGTTGATCGTTGCATTCATGGATATTGACTATAGAGGTGAGATCAATGACAATCAAGAAAAATAAAAAGAACAAATAATCAAATCCTAGTCTTCCATTTTAATTTCATCCAACGGTAGAGATAAAACAAAAAATAACAAAGGAAGGGCAAAATAGTCAATTTAACTCATTTAATAAAAAACCCACTTTCCACCCTTTTTTAAAAAACAACATATCTTGCAAACAGTAAATCTTCAACCTACAAAAAATATACCATCGCGACGAGAAAAAAAACATCTTTCAATAGATATGCATTTTTATATATTTTCGACGAACTTTTTTTTCAAAATTTCCGTCCAGACAAATCACACGTGATTCGTAAAAAAAATCACATGTGATTCTGGTTTTTGTTGTGATTCGTGTGTAAATCACATGTGATTCTGTTTTAATCTAAAAATGAGTGAATCACGTGTGATTCTGTTATTATTCGTTTCTCTGTTATGAAAAATGTAAATTACGTGTGATTTAGTCTTTGATGATATAAACTGAAACATGTGATTTAGTTTTAATCTAAAAATGAGTAAATCACATGTGATTCACTTTTAAAAAATAATTTACGGTATAATCACATGTGATTTGCGGTAAATCACATGTGATTCATGTGTAAATCACATGTTATTCACTTTCAAAAAATAATTTACGGTAAAATCACATGTGATTTGATGTAAAACACTCATGCTTTGGTCTCTATTATCATAATTTAGTCACCAATATAATTATCGTCACTGCATTTTCTTCATTGCCACATAATTAGTGACCGTTATAAATTGTGGTCACTAATTTGTCACAATGACAAGTATTAGTGATGACAAATAATGGTTACATAGTCCCTAAAACCGTAAATCTAACATTTTTCAGTGAAATAGCAAGTTACCAGAAGTGGTGGTCACTGTCGAAAAAAGTATTTTAAGTTTAAAGACAAAAAGTAGTGGTCACTGGGTTTCTAAGTTAGAGACCAATGTTGGTGGTCACTGATTTATAAAATATTGAGACAAAAATCAATGGTCACTAAAAATCACTAATTTTAGGTAAAATCACATGTGATTCATTATTGACAAAAATCAATGGTCACATAATTTAATAATTAATCCAAATACACACATAATTTAATAATTAATAGAAACCCATTTATAAAATATTGAGACAAAAAAATCACATGTGATTCACTAAAAATCACTAATTTTAAGTAAAATCACATGTGATTCATTATTAAAAAAAAAAGTTCCTTAGACCTGAGATGCATTATTTGCCATTTCTAAAAAACATACCTTCAAAGTAAACTAAATACACACACATCTATCACTACCTGTGATTCTGTTATTTATATTTTTGATTTGTTATGAAAAATGTAAATTACGTGTGATTTAGTCTTTGGTGTTATAAACTGAAACACATATGTTTTAATATAAAAATGAGTAAATCACATGTGATTCCTTTTTAAAAAATAATTTACGATAAATCACATGTGATTTGTGATAAATCACATGTGATTTGTGGTAAATCACATGTGATTTGAGGTAAAATCACATGTGATTTACACAAAATCTCAAAAGCTATTTTGAAGACACTTATTTTTTACTATATCACAAATCTCACCACAACAAAAAATCCGTGATTTACAATATCTAGACTTATTACACATCAAAAAAACAACAACAACATTACTGGCTATGTGACGTTTTGGCTTCAAAGAATGTCCGGTGTCCATCTTTGTAATAAGTTCATTCCAAGTCTTCCACTGTTTATCAATATTCATTCCATATTTCCATTAGTAAACGTTTTAGCTCAAGGCCCAAATGAAATACACAATCCAACAATCCAATACTCTACAATATCAACCATTACCAAAATAATCAACATAAAATGATATCCCAACCAAACACCCCATATGCAGCAGACCATTTTCATCCACAACAAAATATCACAAGATTTACATAAAAAACACATAAAAAACTACTTAGCATCCTCCTCCGCTATTATACCACCACCAACAACCATCAGAAACCGTCACCATCAAAAAACAAACCCTCACAATAAATTACTAATTACTACAAACACTACAACAACGACATTTATTAGTTATCGATAAATACATGGTGTGGATTGAATTAGCAAGACACACGTTTCTCTCTCTTGAATTACCACTCACTCGCTTTATCTAAGTTACTAATAAAATTAGGTGTGACTCAGTGACTGTGACTTGAGTTGTGGAAATATGGAAAAGATATTGGATAGATCGTACCAGCCATTGTGTAGAATCCATATGGATATTCTTCATACCCAAACATTTCTCGAAGTTATTCTCCATAGAATTTGTAGACCAACACACTTAAGAACGCTACAATCTGTCATGAATGTCTAAACAAAGATCTAATCATACGCAAGTTGATTTTAATTGAGACGCCATAAAAAAAGATTCATGTAGCTGTTTATCAACAAGCTAACAAAGTGAATAGAATGTGCATAATTGAAAGGATAAATGAGATTCAACATTCCAGTTGAATAATAGTAACACAGTGATGTGTTAGGTAGGGTTGGATAATTACAAACATGCCCCTCCGTTTTTTAATAAGCATTAATCTACACCATTAGATTTAAAATGATTGGATGGTGAGGATTAAAGCATTTGTTCTTTAAATAATTTATGTTCTGCATGGAACTTTTCTCATTGACTATAAGGTGGACATACTTTAATTAGTTTATGTTCAAATGATGAAATTGCAACTTTCTGCCATTAACTTTGAACTTTCAACTTTCGAACATTCAATTAACTGCCTTGTTTTATGCATGTTCCCATGCATTTTGGTATTAATTGAATCAGTGGGTAGTGGCAGTTACTTTCCAACTAAAGATTAGTTTGTTCTGAATATACATGTTGGAACTATGATTGAATGAATGGATCGTTAATTAAAAGATGTATATGATCCACTTCGTGATTTAATTACACGACAATACTAATGGCATGCATGTGATTTACATTGTTAAAGATTAATTGGTTGACTCCATACCATTTATTCTTGTTTATGTCGAACGATGGATTAATCCTTTGTAAATGATTTGATAATAACACTGGAAGATTTGTTTGTGTGGATTATGGACTACCCCTTTTTGTGGTTACAAGATCTGTATAGATTTTGTTGGTAGCCAAATATTGGCGATCTTATTTTCCGAAAAGAAACTTGTTCGATTCAAGAATAAGGAAAACTATGAGTTTTGGTTTATGCTTTCAAATATATCAATCTAGATATATCATAACATTGTTGAATGTCAATCAATGTTGGTAGAAAGCATAATCGGTTTCAATCTTGGATATATGCGTTACTCCAAACGGAGATAATTATAGTAATGTTATTGCATATTTTGTTTGTTTCTGATGTGTATTTTCGTATACATTCGTGCATGATATTTTGTGAAGGCTTTATTACATTTCATTTGCATGAATTACGTTACTACATATTTAGGAAAATGAGATTTCCATTTTGTTTCTTTATTTGTTAACCGAGGGGATGGACGGTGGTCATCATTCAAAGAACAAATAAAGTGTGTGAAAGTAATTCTGCATGTTGAACACGATATAATCTGTAAAAATATGTGCTTCATGCATGTTAGTCTGAATGCAAATCGGAAATCATTCTAAACCCAAATTGAACCATTTGCATGTTTGGGTGAATATGATTTGCGTCAAATTGCTAATTCCTTGATTGGTTAAATTGGTTAGAATTATTACCAAAAGGAAGATATGAATGACCAACTAGACCTAGACATGATGCTATGCATGTCACGCTAGTATCGCGGAACAATACATTGTGATACTGAAAACTTGTTCTTTAAGGAACTGAAGAAACCAAATTTTATGGTTGTAATATTATCGAGATCCATCAATATTTATAGATGCAAGTTTGATAATTAATTAAGACGACTAAGTATCCACAAGCGATGGTTATTACGCTTGATGGGGTGTTGTTTTGGAGGATCAAAGAAATAAAGTTGTACAACGTATCCAATTGTTTATTGTTTAAAGAAGAATAATGGTTAAAGTACTTTATTAATGAATATTGTGTTATGTTTAAAAGTCAAGATTACCATTTGTATAGTATCAATTGCTTACTACTTGACAAAGAAGTTCGCAAAAGACTTTGTGCACAAAGTTAGTAATAGGGATCAAAAGTCCACTAGATCATCTAATTGCGAGATATTCAATTTCCTTCTAATACAACGTTAGAAGCTTGAATTCAATGTGGAAAGCTCACACTTAGAGATTGGAACACATGTTATTCTATCTCAATGTATGTGTTCGGACCTGCAAGATAAAGAAGTTCAAGTTTATCTTCTTAGTAGTTCTTTTGAAAAGTTGCAATGCAGGAGCAAGATTAAAAGAAACTACCTATATGAGTATGAAGTTTTGCCGCTTCAATAAGCTTGGACTTGGCTTAGTATATACTCATGAATGGATAGGGATGCATAGCTTGTAAAGCGTCAAGTATAAACATTGTAGAAATGTAGAAACTCGTATGTATATTATCTTCATGTATTTAAATGTGTTAAAGGGTTCAATCGTTACGACACCACGTTTCTCGAATATTTGAAATGTGTAGTATACGAAGATGAAAATTCAATTGCAAGACATTTTCATTTATGCATTAGTTTGATTGTTTTGATTAAATAGGAAATCAAGGATTACACTAAAATGGGAGAGGATTTTTGGTGATTTTAGTGTCATCAAGCATTTTGTGCAATTAAGATTACCGGAGACCAAAGTGATTTCAAGTTAGGTTCTAATACAAGTTAGGAGGTACGGAGTGCACACTTGTATAAACTAATTAACTTGACTTCAGATACGATGAATGGCAAAGTTTGTGACAGAAAATTCGTCACTAAGACCTTGCAACCATTTGATAAATGTGACTTGTAAATAGTAACATAAAAAAACTGTCGCTAATAAAGTGTCACTATATTGTATATGGAAAGTGGTTACTTTTCACTAAAAGGTGCAACCATTCATGAAAGGTTGTGACTTTCATGAAAAGTTACTTGTCTATTATATATAGACACCATTTTGATTTTTCATTAACAAGATGGATAATCATAACAATGCATACAATATTATGCATGTTTTTGCTCAATTTCTTGTGCCTAGACATTGAGTGCATTCTTGTCTTATCCCGTATACAAATTCGTATAACCCAAGGCACCAAATAGGGTCGAAATTTTGTATTCAGAAAGTGAACTATACTCGATTCAAGAATTATCCAAGCAATCATTGATTATCAAGACCCGAATACCAAAAACAACCACAAACCGAACAATCACCGCAAGAAACCTGCGAAGAAAAAAAAAGGACCCGCAACACCGAAACAATCGAAAAGATTGTCACTCATTGGAAGCCCCAAGAGTTAGCCATGTGTTATGTTGAGGTATTCGAGGAATAGTTATTAGCCACGTCTTTTTATTTTAATGAATTATTATTTAGTTTGTTTGGGAAAAATTAAAAATAAAATAGTAGGTCCAAAAGTGAGGTTTTGGCTTGAGTTAATGGAAGAGTGTTTTTGTGTGTGTGAGTGAAAGCCTGAAAAGAAAGTGAAAATGAGAAATATGAGATGGCGCTGAGATAACAGTTTGACTTAGCTAGTTAAGCCAGTGCACATGATGCTATAAGTGACAATGGTTCGGATGTGTTCAGTCGATTAGATTAGTAATCAATCACATTTTTATAGAAAAGATATTTCTATTTATAACTTTCTGATATTTCTATTTCTACCTATATTATAAACAAGAGAGCTCTAATAACTGTTTGGCCTCCAAAAAATTACACATCAGCTACCAATAGTTGCCTACTGTTGAACATTTTGAAAATTTGATACACGTTTCTCCAACCAGTGTTGAGCCTTTTGCCTATCATAATTTTGTGCCCTTTTCTCTTTCATTTAAAATCTCACATTTTATTATCCTCTCTCTATCTCTCTCTCATATTAACATATCTTTTTTTTTTTAATATATATATTTAATAGATCTTTGCTCAAATCCCTCTAACTTCAAATTTGTAAGTAAAAAATGTATCTTCAGTTATATTGATGGATTTTCATTCATATTCGGATTTGCAGGATATATGTGTGACCTTCATCTTCAGTTATATTGATGGATTTTTCAATCTTCTTTCCTTTACTCACTTGCCATTTTCCGTCGACTCTATTCCTTATTTTACGGCAACAATGGTAACACCATTTTCCTTTTCCTTACTTATCTTTTACTTTTCTTTTGGGTAATGTATCTAAACTTACATGTACACAATTAGTGTAGGTTTTGGTGTTTTAGCTTGAATTTCTGAAGCTTTGGTGGTGATGGTGCAACTTATGAGAATAATCCTTTGTTATGAAAAATTGATGGTGCAACTTATGAGAATAATATGAAAAATTGAAAATGCAAGAGACGGAATGTTTTCTTATTTATTTATTTCCTTTTTCTTGTGATTTGGATGGTGGTTTTATGATGTATGTGGTGTTTTTTTACTAATTTTATCTTTCTTTCTTTTTCGTATCATTTTTTTTACAAGATATATAATTAATTGATGGTTTTTCCTTGAAATAGTAAAATAGAGATTTTAATGTCCTTCGAACTTGATAAGAATTTCGTTCAAAAAACAACTTGATAAGAATAAATAGCTTTTATAAGTGTATAAGAAAATTAATAGGAGACTTGTTGGTAATATCATTATAAAACTACAAAATTTCAACTTTGACGAAAAGTTATGATATGTTAACATTTCCATGTTTTACTACCACCAATTAGAAACCATTTAGATTTTGACACTTTGTTATACACGTTTTGGGTTTACGTATATTGTATTTAATGTTTCCAGTCTTACATTTTATCAGGCATATGGTTGAGTTATTCACAACTTAATGAGACACCGGTGATGGAATGCGCCAAGATGCATACATCTAGCTAAGGGTACACAGGAAATAAGCAAGTGATCATAAAATAAGATTTTTCTTTGATACATTATTGGGGGATGTGATTGGACAAGTAATGTGATGAGAGCTACTTGTCACGACCCGCCTATCTTTTACAAGTATGCTCGGGATTCCGGATTATTCTACACTTCTCATGAAAGATCTTGGATAAGCTTGGAAAAGTTTAGAAGCCCATGGAAGATGGTGGATAATCTTGAAAGCTTTTGGAAGATGTTAGAATAGGTGGAAGTTCTAGAAACTTACTAGAAGCTTATGGAAATCTCATAAGCTAGAAGCTTCCCAAAGAATAGTGTAGAAACTTGTATAGACTAGTATAAATAGGAGTAGCCTCATTTGTAGATGGCATCTAAGAAGTTCTCTTGTAATCAAAACTTGTAAAGCTCTCTAGTAATACAAAGTGTTCTTTACATTCCACTTGTTCCTCTCTTTGAAGTTTACTTTCGTTGCATACATCGTTGAGTATTCGAGCAAGGCTGAGCTTAGTCGAGACTAAGTGCCGCACGGGAGACCTTGTAGAGACAAGTCCGTGAAAAGTGGTATCAGAGACAGGTTGATTCAAGGCGATGGTAAACGAGACCGAGAAGATTGGTGCTAGTGGAAGTGCGGTCATTGACGAGAGGCAAGGTCGTGATGATAAGCGTCAAGACCCGAAGAAGAGAGGTGCGTCTAAGGACATTATGTCGAGCTTTGATAAGAGATTGGCGGGTGTTGAGACATCCGTGTCGGAGTTGAAGACCCAAGTTGAGGGCTTGGATGGTCTAGACACCGAGTTTATGACCATGAAGGATGACTTTCGGGAGGTCATCAATACGCTTAGTGGCGAATTTAAGCGTGAAATCAATGGTCCAAAAGAGTTGTTCGTAGGCAAAATCTCCAACATTGAGAAGACCATCGAAGACTTGCAAGCCGATGTAGTGCTATGCAAGCGATCCATGGCTAACGGAGGTGGAAACGTTGGTAATAATGCTCCGAAGATTGATGTTCCAAAACCATCACCGTTCGTGGGAAAGCGGGAAGCTAGGGCGGTTGATGATTTCTTATGGGAGATGGAGCAATACTTGGAGGGCGTCAACATTACGGATGATGATATCAAGATCAAGATGGCGACCCGATACTTGAAGGATACCGCGGCGTTATGGTGGAGACGTCGATATGGAGATATCGAGCGAGGTACGTGTACTATCGATACTTGGGCTGATTTTGTTGCGGAACTTAAGAAACAATTTTACCCCGAGAATGCTAAGAACGAAGCAAAGAGTCAGCTTCGTAAACTTAAGCATTCCGGAACGATCCGGGATTACGTTAAGGAATTTACTACACTAACCTTGGAGATTCCGGATCTTTCCGAACAAGACTCTCTCTTTTATTTCCTCGATGGTTTGCAAGGATGGGCTAAGACGGAGTTAGAGAGACGTGGAGTTCAAGACCTTGCTACGGCTATCGCCCATGCCGAAGGCTTGATTGACTTTAGTACGAGAAGGGAAACATCGAAGCCGAAGGATCGAAAGGTGAGCCATGAGAAAGGTGGGGGAGAGAAAGTCGCTCAAGTAAAGCCTGATAATACACGCAAACTACCCACCGGAAAGAACAAGGAAATAAAGACGGCCTTCAAGAGTGGTGGATGCTTCATATGTGACGGACCTCATAGAGCTCGAGACTGCCCCAAGAAAGCAAGCCTTAATGGAATGATGGTTCATGAAGACGAAGGCCCAAGTGATGGTGGATGCATGAGCTCGATGAGGATTCTAAATGCAATCAAGGCCAAGACGGAGGTGCCAAAAGTTGTAGGGAAGGGATTGCAATTCGTAGAAGCAACCATCAATGGGACTAAGGTACGTGCTCTAGTTGATTCCGGTGCCACTCATAATTTCGTGTCGGTTGATGAAGCCAAGCGGCTAAGGATTAGCACTACGAAAGGGAGTGGAACGTTCAAACCGGTAAACTCGAAGGCCAAGCCTATGGAAGGAGTGGCCAAGGATGTACGAGCCAAGATTGGAGAATGGGAAGGGACGGTTGACTTGTCGGTGGTCCTGATGGATGATTTCGATGTGGTTCTTGGGTTGGAGTTCCTCGATAAGGTACGAGCTTTCCCTATGCCATTTTCTAATTCTTTATGTATCCTAGATGGTGGAAAGACTTGCATGGTTAGCACGGAACGGGATTCTAAGTGTGGAGTGAAGACCCTTTCGGCCATGCAATTCAAGAAAGGGTACAACAAGAGCGAGCCTTGCTATTTGGCGGTAACAAGGCTAGAGCCGGATGGCGAGTCGGGCAAAGTGGAGATACCGAAAGAGATCGAAAGAGTTCTTGATGAGTTCAAGGACGTGATGCCCAAGGAGTTGCCTAAGAGACTACCACCTAGGAGGGAGGTGGATCATACCATCGAGTTGGAACCGGGTTCCAAGCCACCCGCCAAAGCCCCTTACCGAATGCCACCACCCGAGTTGGAGGAGTTGCGTAAACAACTCAAGGATCTTTTGGATGCGGGCTATGTTCGACCCTCGAAAGCCCCGTATGGTGCACCGGTGCTATTTCAAAGGAAGAAGGACGGATCCTTACGAATGTGCATAGATTACCGGGCACTTAATAAGGTAACGATCAAGAACAAGTACCCGATTCCTCTCATTGCGGATTTGTTCGATCAACTTGGAAAGGCGAGATACTTCTCCAAGTTAGACTTGAGGTCGGGGTACTACCAAGTACGGATAGCGGAGGGAGACGAAGCTAAAACGACATGTGTTACGAGGTATGGATCTTACGAATTCTTAGTAATGCCTTTTGGCTTGACTAATGCTCCCGCTACATTTTGCACCCTCATGAATAAGCTATTTCACCCGTTTCTTGATAAATTTGTGGTGGTATACTTGGATGATATCGTCGTTTATAGTCATACCTTGGAGGAGCATGTCTTACATTTGAAACAGGTGTTCCAAGTGTTACGAGACAACGAACTTTATGTGAAGTTGGAGAAATGCTCTTTCGCCCAAGACGAAGTCGAGTTCTTGGGACACAAGATCAAAGACGGTGGATTGATGATGGACGGTGCAAAAGTAAAAGCTATCCAAGAGTGGGAACCACCAACCAAGGTAACGGAGTTACGATCTTTTCATGGCTTGGTGAACTATTATCGAAGGTTTATCAAGGGGTACTCGGCAATAGCATCTCCCTTGACGGACCTATTGAAGAAGAACAAAGCTTGGAGTTGGGACGAAAAGTGCCAAGCGGCGTTCGAGAGTTTGAAGAAAGCGGTTATGGAAGAACCGGTGTTGAGACTACCGGATGTAACTATGCCTTTCGAGTTACACACGGATGCATCGGACTTTGCTATTGGAGGAGTTCTAATGCAAGAAGGACACCCGATCGCATTCGAGAGTCGGAAACTAAACGAGACGGAAAGGAAGTACACCGTGCAAGAGAAAGAAATGACGGCGATCGTCCATTGCTTACGGACTTGGAGGCATTATTTGTTGGGTTCGAGATTCGTGATCAAGACGGACAATGTTGCTACAAGCTACTTTCAAACCCAAAAGAAGTTAAGTCCCAAGCAAGCTCGGTGGCAAGACTTCCTAGCCGAGTTCGACTATCACTTGGAGTACAAGTCGGGGAAGGCTAATGTGGTAGCCGATGCATTGAGTCGCAAGGCGGAGTTTGCGGCAATCACCCAAGCCCAATTCTTCCTCCAAGACCGAATTAAGGAAGGATTGGAACATGATCCTTTTGCCAAGAAGCTCGTGGCCCTAGCAAGAGATGGAAAGACTCGGAGATTTTGGCTTAAAGGAGACATGTTGTTTACCAAAGGAGATCGGCTTTACGTGCCTAAGTGGGGTGATCTTAGACGGTTAATCTTGAAAGAGTGTCATGATTCGAAGTGGGCCGGTCATCCGGGGATTAAGAGGACGTTGGCATTGGTCGAAGGCACTTATTATTGGCCAAGGATGGAAGACGATGTAGAGACATTCGTGCGAACGTGCCTTATTTGCCAACAAGACAAGATAGAGCAAAAGAAGTCCGGAGGACTGTTGGAGCCTCTACCGATGCCCAATGGACCATGGGAAAGCGTTTCCATGGACTTTATCACATGCTTGCCGAAGTCGGAAGGAAATGGGAGTATTATTGTGGTGGTCGATCGATTCTCGAAGTATGGAACTTTCATTGCTGCACCACCCGATGTTACCGCGGAACAGACGGCTAAGCTTTTCTTTAAGAATGTGGTGAAGTATTGGGGAGTGCCACATGTGATCGTTAGTGATCGAGATCCAAGATTCACGGGGCGCTTTTGGACGGAGTTGTTCAAGATCATGGGAACGGATTTGAACTTCTCTACGAGTTTCCATCCCCAAACGGACGGGCAAACGGAGAGGGTAAACGCACTACTGGAGCTCTATCTTCGGCACTATGTGAGTGCCAACCAACATGATTGGGCCAAACTCCTTGACGTTGCTCAATTCTCGTACAACATGCAAAGGAGTGAAGCCACGGGGAAGAGTCCTTTTGAGTTGGTCACGGGGCGCCAACCATTGACTCTGAATGCCTTAGCCGCATCATACGAGGGAAGTAGCCCGGCCGCTTACAAAACAATGAAGGAATGGCACGAGCAAGCGGACTTGGCCCGGGCTTCGTTGGACAAAGCGGCTAAAAAGATGAAGAAGTGGGCGGACGGGAAAAGGAGACACGTCGAGTTCGAGGTCGGAGATCAAGTAATGGTGAAGCTCTTGCCTCAACAATTCAAATCACTAAGGATGGTGCACAAAGGCTTGATACGGAGGTATGAAGGCCCTTTCCCGGTGATAGGACGTGTTGGAAAAGTTTCTTATCGACTTCAACTACCGCCCAAGTTGAAGATTCATCCTGTCTTCCACGTTAGTCTTCTCAAGCCTTATCATAAGGACGAGGAAGACTCGGAACGAGGGGTGTCCAAGCGGGCACCAACAGCGGTTGTTACTTCGTACGATCGAGAGGTTGACGAGATCTTGTCGGATCGTACGATACGGAGACGAGGAGTGCCAAGCTATAAAGAGTACTTGATCAAGTGGCGTAATTTGCTCGATAGCGAAGCAAGTTGGGAAGCCGAAGACTTGTTGTGGCAATTCACAGACAAGATCAAGAAGTATCATGAGGATGGCACGACGAGGACGTCGCGAGCTTAGGTGGGGGAGGATGTCACGACCCGCCTATCTCTTACAAGTATGCTCGGGATTCCGGATTATTCTACACTTCTCATGAAAGATCTTGGATAAGCTTGGAAAAGTTTAGAAGCCCATGGAAGATGGTGGATAATCTTGGAAGCTTTTGGAAGATGTTAGAATAGGTGGAAGTTCTAGAAACTTACTAGAAGCTTATGGAAATCTCATAAGCTAGAAGCTTCCCAAAGAATAGTGTAGAAACTTGTATAGACTAGTATAAATAGGAGTAGCCTCATTTGTAGATGGCATCCAAGAAGTTCTCTTGTAATCAAAACTTGTAAAGCTCTCTAGTAATACAAAGTGTTCTTTACATTCCACTTGTTCCTCTCTTTGAAGTTTACTTTCGTTGCATACATCGTTGAGTATTCGAGCAAGGCTGAGCTTAGTCGAGACTAAGTGCCGCACGGGAGACCTTGTAGAGACAAGTCCGTGACATACTACTACTGTATAATAGTACAAAGGAAATAAAAAGTAAAATGTAAGTCATCAGAGTATGACTTCTTGTACAAAAGTGATGGTATGCTTTTAATGTACAATGGGTAATGTGATGAGAGCTACTACTACTACTGTATAATAGTACTGGAGGACTAGATGTAAGGTTGGTTGGATGGGATGGGATGGGTATGTGTTTTAGGTAATAATGAGAAGTGTTTTCATGTTATCAAATATGGCATAATAACCGGCCATGCAAACTGTATCAATTGATGATTTTTTGAAGTATTTACTTTTATAATCTCATTGAAACTCATTTGTCGCAAACATGTTACATTTGGTGATCGTCTATAAACTTTGTGTCTATATCTCGTGAGATTATCTTTTTAATGTAGAAATGAGACTTAACAACTTCAAACATATGCAACTATATATGATTAGTTTTCGGTACATTTGTGAACAGTTTTACAGATATCGTTAGATGTTTCTGGGCCGTGCTTTAGCACGGCTATAACCGTACCTAGTATAACTTATAAGAAAGTAGAAGATAACACACTTAAGAAATTGACTTGAAATCCGACATAATGATTCATAATAGCTTATACTAGTATGCATTCCGTACTTCTCAACCCGTTCTAGAAATTGACATGTCCAACATAACGATTGATGACTACTAATTTACTTGATGGACAGAAAAAGGTTCTTTAGTTTGATGGTTTTTGTGGGCATTTCTGGTCCATATTTTCCGTTTACACAATCCAGTTCGACCTCGTGAATTCAATTCGGCCTTGGTACAAAAAGACTACGTTTGTATAGCAAGAATACTTCTAACATCTGATTTCCTTCTGCCAAGAATAATATTTAGTATAACTTCGTTTCCCATGTTAGGACTCCAAAAATACATACTTTTGTAATGAGAATTACATCCTCAACAAAATGACCGCAAAAAAATATGTAGTTATACATTCATTGTTTAAATAGTAGTATACAGTAAGTAACGAACAATACCATATCCCCCAAAACACTCAAGATTTATACCTAAAATGTGAATATGCTGTATAAATTCATCCGATGAGCCATGAATATTTGTAAACCATATACCTATGTACACTATTCTATATAATGTATATATAAATGGGCTTATTGTCAATTAACAGCGGTGAGAGGGTGTCGTGAGTCTTTCATGGAATGAGCACCAGCCTCAAGATGCTTTGCATCACCATTTGATAGTCTTGGAGAAGACGATTTTGAATCCCAAAAATGTTTCAGTAGCTCATCAAATGGTGGGGTCCGCAGCTCCTCGATGGATGTGGTACTTGGTAGATTATATGGCCTTTGTCTTGGTGTTGAACATGATGGCTCATCAACCTGTAAGACCCCATAGCCATTGAGTTACCAAACATTGAAGGAACACATATCACACTATTGGATGGTGAAGAGAATATCTACACTTTTTTCGCATTCAGATGGTTGTAGAAACAGATGAATATGATATTATATTGTAGTATTGTACTAAGGGCAAGCTTTATCTTTCATAACACGCTTAGTTATACTCATAAACACAAACACACTAAGTTTGCTATTGACACCTTAAAACCTATATAAGTAAGAAAGTGGGTCCTTCCAGTTATAATTATGGAAGGAATCTTTAATTAGCTGATGTGAAATTGTGTCAAAATAATCTAGTATAGAATTTTCAATTTGCATGTGTCTTAGGGTGTTTTCCTTTTCAAGTAAAATGTTTCCAGCAGTTCACTAGAGTATTATTCACCAGATAAGCAATGTATATTATAGTTGAAGGTTGGATGATGACAGTTACCGTGTAGTCATTCAGGAGGGTTTTTCCTGCATTATCTGTGATCTCTACAATCTTATCATAGTGTCCACCCTTGAGTTCCTTTAGCTCTCCACAACAAGGAACAATCATGGAATCAAGATTCTGATATGCACTGTGGTCAAGCTGTAAAGAGTCTGCAAGCAATTGTATTAATGGAAAAAAGTTAAAAAGTTTGTTTTAAATGGGTTAAACAATGACTTCAGAGAGTTACTCTGTAATTACTGAAGTTCCAAAACTAATTACTCACGGTTGATTGAAGTAAGGAGGTTATTGCTTGCAATATTAGTATCATTAAGTGCCGATGACGCAGCAACTGAATACTGGGAACGCAAATTTTGACTGGCTTCTAGTCCTCCCCTAAAAGAAGGGTAAAAACGGTATAAAAATATATAAATGGTTCAATAACACCTTTTAAGCGATCATTATCTTCTTTATGTACTTACCTAACTATTTTTTCCACAGAAGCCACATTGTTCTTCTCTAAACTGATCAAAGATTCCTGAGCGCTATTCCATTGTTGTGACCCCATATGCACCTTTTGCAAACTGCAGAGATTCTTTCAAGTTAACGATAATTAATTAAGTTTACAAGAAATGATACTTCTGGCAACAAGGGGACCCACCAATTTTGTAGAACCTCATCCAGGTTTGTCTTTCCATTTTCAACTGCCGTAATGTCTTCAAGGTAGTGGGATTCAGTCTTTGTAGTATAATCTGTCCATTCAACTCTCACGGAAGAGCTTGATTCTTTCATGGTTGACATTTCCTGCTGGAATCTGTCGGTTCTACTAGCAGCACTTTCTCGTAGACCAATCACTGCTGTTGTAACCTATATGTTCAAATAATATCAGAAAAGATAAGCTCAACGATCTTTAATTATATAGTATATTCTTCATACCAGTTCTTTCTTCCTAGCATTTGAACCTGCAAGCAGTTCTGCAACTTTCTCTATTAGTTGTCTTTCTTCATTAGCAGCACATTCCTGAAGGCATAGAAGTGAGAAGACCAACACAATTTTTAAGCAGAAATCATGTCAAAACATAATCGTTACCTCAAACTTTCTTTCAAGTTCAGATAATTTTTGTTCGTTGGCAGTCTGGCCCTCTTCAATTATTTGTGTCAATTTGGTTGCATGCACGTCTAGGGTAACGAAAAAGTTTGTGGTGATTTTAGAAATTGACCGCGAAGTTTCAACAGCTCTACTATGTGCCTGCATGGAATGTGAAAAGGGGGCGTATGTTATTTTATATCTTAGGGAATGACACTGAAATAACTACAGCTAGTTAACAAAATCCAACCTCCCGTTGTTGCTGAGCATATGTTGCTAGTTTAGTTTCTTGGTTATGGAGAATATTTTGAAGATCATCAAGTAATACTTCAGCTTCTGATGCAATGCCCTTGAAAAGCTGTATTGAATTTGTGGACGTTAAAGTACTGTAGAGTGTAGAATATGTTCATAGAAACAGTAACTTTCAAAGAATGTTTAATTAAAAATTAGAACATACATCCCCAAGAGCAGAAGAGTTTTGAGAAACTTGCGAATTAAGACTTCCAAGTGTTGACTGTGAATTTCCATCAAGTTCATTTGCTAGATCATCCAGAGCTTTAATACCCGAACCATACATTGTTTTCAGCTTGTCTAGACCAGCTCGAAGTTCTTCTGTAGCCTGTACCAGTGTATCCCCATATTAAAAAGCTGTATTTTCATCTCTTATTATTCAATCCTATCTAAATAATTTCTGGCTACTCATACCTGATCCTTGGTTGACACAAAAGATTGCATATCATCCTCCATGCCTTTCAGTTGTTGTTCTTGTTGTGTCACTGATGCTGCTACACTCTTATGCAAGACGTCAAGCTGTTTAGTTAACTGAGATTGGAATTGCTGGACAAGAATTCTGTTTCCATCTTCTATTTTGTCCTTGCGCTCTAGAATATCAACCATGTTACAAAAATCAGGATTATTTCTGGCCAAATTTGGTAGATATATTTGATTTCTTGTTGTACATACCAATCTTGGTGAACAAATTAGACACATCTGAAGAAGCATTCTCAAGCTCAGCTCGAAGGTCAAATGCCCGCTCAACAAGAGCTTTTTCTGATAAACGTGAGGAGCTTTGTTAGATTTCACAAGTTTCAATATTTGCAAATACATCTTTTAAATTAGTTTGTTATTTAAAATTATTAAAAATTCTTTTCAGCAACTATTAATTATATATCTGCAAAACTTGAAATTGGCTCACCGGACTTAAGAAGATTAAAGATAAGGAATTCCTTCTCTTTGATCGTTATATTTGCTTGTCTATGCCGTTCTTCCAAATCCATCAACGAATTTTCAGTTTCTTGGAGCTTCATCTACAGGTGTAATAAATAAATGATTATTTCATGCCTAGAAATGAAGATCTGATGCATTAGATAACTATTTAGGACAAAAACTTGCATAACAACATACTTCTGTTCTCTCAAGCTTCCCAGTTATATTTGCATTTACCAGCTGCTGAGAATTATATAGTTCCTGAAGCTCCATAAATTGCTGTTCACAATAGTAGATTACAATCATTAGTCACCTTTTTTTTTAATCAACTAAGATAACCATGCTAGTTTTTAAGGCCTTGATTCTACCTTTCCCCTTAATTCAGCATCAAGTTCCATTCGCTCTATTTTTTCAGCCATTGCCTGGAGAAAGTAATTAATAACAACAAAACAAGAACTTTAATACTGGTTGCTACTTCAAATATCGCATTATTGCAGGTTGAAAGAGTGTAATATAGTGTACCTTCTTCTCCTCTTCCTCCTGCAGATATCTGTCTTTTGGTATGTAGATTCCATTCTTCTCTCTTGTAGCATAAACCTCTGGGTCAGCTCAAAAGTCAAAGCATGTGAGAGAGTATTATATGGATTAATATAATGAGGGAGTAAAGGGAGAGAGAAGGGAACCCTCACCTTGCTTTAGCCGTTCAATTTCAGAGTACAGGTCTTTCATCATTGCAGATTTCATCATCTTTTGATTAACCTGAAATATCAAAAAGACAGATATCAACATTGGCTGATTAAGGAGTCAATTTTGAATTAAAAAACAATCTCTACAACGCTGACCTCTGGTTTGTTCTTGATATTTTTTGCTCTGTGTGCATAGTCTAAAGTGCTCAGTGTTTCCTCCAAAGAATGGATAGAGGGGGAGATGGTGGCAATTATGCACGTCTTTGTTTTCCCTCCCAATGAATCTCGCAACAACCTTGTTAATTTACTATCCCTGTCATCAAACATTGGTGCAGTTCATTTAGCACTGTTTAATTCAAAGAATGTGCCCCCTGCTGGTATATGATAGACGATAGAATAGTACCTATATGGTATATGCCCGGAGTGCTCAACCAATGTATTAATGACCCGGCCAAGTGTAAGCAAGCTCTTGTTTATCTCACCAGCTTCCCTTGCTCTGCCCTGCAGTATTAAGGATTCATGAGGATTGAAGATAATGCTTGCCAAACTGAAGATAGAGATGTTCTTTAGGATATCCACTTGTACATTTATAATTTTAATGTGTAAAAGAGGTATTTACGTAATTTTTTACCAACTTTGGTGGCCCAAACTCGTTTTGGGTAACTAACTTACTTTAGCACAGAAATGACAATCAAAAGGGAAAATGCTGATTTAATGTAATTATTTAAGATAACAAGTTTATAGGCACCACATCAGAAAGAAAGTAAAAAGTTAGCATGGTCAAAGTTAACCGTATCTTCAGCTGCCAAGTGATTATTTTTACAAATTGCCGAGTCAGATTACCTCGCATCGAAACTTTTGAAATATGGTTATCTTGGATCAAAACTTATGAAATTTTGATGTTTTTTTCAGGCCAAAAAATAGGTGCCTGCCTAAAATGGAAATACACTAAAGTTTTTATATTTATATGCAATTAGCTACATGTAGAATGGCGCATGCATTATTTCTCAATGTAAAGTGCCCTTCCATGGGGGAAAAACACTTACAATGGTAAATATAATTGGAACATGCACAGACTAGATACTTACATACTGAAGCACATGGCATTCTAATCCAACACATATGACGTATCGGTCTGAAATTATAATCACAAAAGGGAGCAAAACTGTAAAGTTTCTATTTACCTCTCTAGCACCAGACCTCGAAATATTCTCCGAACCAGCAAGGTCAACAAGATTGAGCTTGCCACATCTGATAATCTCTTCCCCTTCCGGAGTACGCTCTTTAATGTGAATTGTGATAGAAAATATTGAGTGAGAACGACTACTTTGTTTATTCAAAAGGGTTTCTGCAGTACGCCTTTTAGCAGATCCTTTCTCCAAAATTTTATAAATTTCATCTGCAGTGGAAACCATCTCCTCTTCCAACCCTCTTACAAGAACACCACCTTTTCCATCCTCCATGAGCGCTATCGGTTTCTTTGATTTATCTTCAGGGAATCTTGAAAGTTCTTCAGGAGCCAAAAGATCGGTTATTTCTTCATTGTATAACTCTAAGAACGTAACTTTCATATTGTACTCTGCTTTTTGAGCTTCTAATATATCGAATATCTGTCTTACAGCTCTGGGAATAACACCTGCATCACTTGGGAATTCCCCATTCTAGAAAGAATACAATGTTGTCGGGTTCAGTAAACGCTAAAAGAACATGTGGTTGATTATGTAATTTCACTTCAGAGCAAATGATTATACCTTTTTCCTTCCTCCTCCCTCCATTGTATATGTTTTACCAGTTCCTGTCTGGCCATAAGCAAATATAGTGCAATTATAGCCCTCAAGAACTTCAAAAACTATGGGTGATACAGCTGCATGATACAAGTCCCGTTGTTGTGAGTTCGGACCAAAGACCTATAGAGACTTTTCAACATTAGCTCTTGGAAACACCAACATATACATTAATTATTTGATGAAAATATATAATGATTATCCAGAAGCTGTATTTAATGGACTCTGATTGAAAACAAGGTCGAAGCACTTCACAATAAATTCGCCGTTTAACATGTCCTCTAAGTTACAGTATACATTTCTAAATGGCTAGAAAACTTATCAGGAGGTGCAACCTCGCGGGTTTATAGCCTTATTGTAATAGCAGCTTTAGTTATGGGCTTTCACAAGGGAAAGAAAGTGCAGCGCGTAAACTACATGTAATTTCTAACATTATCCCAATCTCTCCTAGCTTAAACGCCGATATGAAAATGGCAGACGCGATCTAGTTAAGCGCTTATATAATATACATATAGGACGCATTTTAGAGCAACAGCAAGGTCATTCATTTCCATGTAAACTAGAAGATGATAATGCATACAGAATACTCTTCAAATATCCTAAAGATGTGGCGCACCAATTTCCTCAATCATATCAGCCAAGAGAAATTACCTTGTCAAACACGAACGATCTATCAATCTGCTTATTAGCTATAGTCTGCACCGCACTAACTTCTCTCTTAGTCTCCGTACAAGTAATCACCACCGGTGTATGCAACTTAACCTCCTCGTCATTCATCGGCCTACACAACACAAAACACATAAATCATATAACTCTAGTTTACAATCACATTTTGCGAGACAATATTGTACAGACTACACACCTGCATCTTACGATAACTTGAACATTTACGCCTTTCTCTCTATCATGTTTGGCATTCACATTGGCATCGGTCCGAACCTCTCTGGCCGTCTTATCGACAGATCTCGGTGTATTCGAAGGCGAACTCGCAACCACATTTCCTCCTCCTCTTCTCTCCATAATAACTCAATAATCAAATCAAACCTAATCACACACAAAAATAAATAATAAATAAATAAATAAAAGCATTTCATCAAACACCTTATATACAAATAATCAAATCCAATTAAAATACACAATGTGTTATTAATAGTTACCTTCTAAGTGAGTGATTTGAAGTGTAACGAGTTGAACTCAGTGAGTCAACTGAGTTGAGTTGAAATCTGGAAATGTGTTTTAACAAGTAATAAATGTAGGATTTATTGATTTAAGTACATTGGTATAAATTGAATTGAATTGATCTGATTGAACAGCATTGATTTAAATTTATATTAGAAAAATGTGATTAAAAATGAACCTGAAAATGCCGGCAGGAGACTGGTCAAAAATGTAGTTGACTTAAATGTAAATGTAAATGTATGTAGATTTAAATGTGAAAAAACAGAAACTGAGCAGAGAGAAGATGAAAGAATGAAATAATGAATGAATGAAACTTTAATGGAGCGTTTCTAATACCGTTATATTTGACAGAGAGTTGTGGGTATAGTATAAGGGTGTGCATGGTCCAAAAACCGGACCGGACCGGCCAAGACCGGACAGGACCGAAAACCGATTTCGGCATAAACCCTAGACCGAGACCGGACCGAATATGGTCAGTCCGGTCTCGGTCCGGACCGGTCCGGTCCAACAAGGCCAAATTCGTCGGTTTTGGTCCGGAACGGACCAAGGACCAATTAGCCCAAAAGTCGAGACCGCGGACCGGACCGAATGTGGTCAGTCCGGTCCGTTCGGGTCATATGCTCACCCTTAGTCTAGTATGTTTTCAAGTATTTCTATCATTCTTTCATCATACAGCTATATACAAATACAAGTATACAACATCTATGTTATATATAATGAAGGCATCTCATTCTTAATTTTAAGACGTACAAAAAATTAGACATGGTTTACAATATTTTAATGCACTCAATTTTTAAAATTACCATATTATACAACAAAATAAAGCGTGATGTCATTTTAAGACCAAAATTTTATCAAACAACATTAATGCTATTAAAAACACTCTTTCACCAAAAATTAATTACAACCATTTAAGAACATTGTACAATAGCTGCAACCAATTTTCAGATTAATAACAAAATAAGCATATTGTACAACAAAATAAGCATGATGTAATTTTCAGACTTACAAACCACTTACAAGAAAAGAAACATAGTATACAACACTTTAATGCACATAATTTTCAAACGTACAAGACAAGAAGCATAGTGTACAACAAAACACCACATTAATGCTATTTAATGTAATCAATTATTTAACTGGTCAATAAATACAATTAATAAAGTTATTAAAACACTCTTTACATAAGAAATACAAATTATCAAACAGCTTGAGCCCGAACGGGCGTGGACCAAACGGGCTCGAGCCCGAGCAGACACGGGCCAACGGGTTTGAGCCCGAACGGGCACGGGCTATACGAAATTCTTGATATCCGTAAATTTATTGTTAAAAAGAACATAATAAACTAAAATACATTATTCATCGAATTTTTTTATTTCAGGGTACCCGCCGCTGCAACGCGCGGATACCCTGCTAGTTATTTATTAAGCAACGGCATTTTATAAAAGTAAATGTTATAACTTTTTATTTTATTTTATATTTTTTAAGAACGGTATCTACCTAAAATCCGATTTCCGAGTTAAACCATCCAAATGGGCAGGCCTCGAGACCCGAACTACTAAGAGAGACCCATGAAAAAAAACCCTATAGTTCATGGCTTCGTACTAAATCCGAATTTTCATTATCTCTTGCGATACTCAAACCCGAAAAAATCCCCCCTCCAAGCTTCAAAAGAAACCCAAGTGGCCAACTCTGCGAAGAGAGTTGGTTAAAATTGCTATATTTTATAAAAGCAAATGTTATGTAACACATATCTATACTACTAAAAGATTGAAGTGCTTAATTTAATGTGCAAGAGTTTTTGTGCACAAAATTAAGTACGGGACAACCTATCTAAAGTCACACAAAAACTATATGAATTACATCAAGTTATCAATATACCGAATTCAATTCATCAAAGGTTTCCTTCAATGCAGGCACACGAAAGGGCAAGTGTTGTTGGAGTTTCAAGAAGATAAAGTTGAAGTGTTGTTGGAGTTTCAAGAAGATGAAGTTGAAGTGTTGTTGGAGTTTCAAGAAGACAAACCATCTCAACCTTAGCATCTCACACTTAAAAGCCATCATTTGTAAGTATAAATAACACACACTTCGATTGCATTCAGTAATCATCATACCTCTCCTCTAATCGGTTGTCGAAGAAGGGGTTACTTCTGTTGTCGTATAAATTGTATTGATGATTTTCTTTTTTCAAAAATTAAATTGCATGATATAATACGTTTGATTGGTATATAAGAGATGGTCAGTCCTTTTGGATACGCAAGAAAATATGAATAAAGGTTACATTATATTGCTCTTTCACTTGCTTACATTGTAACATTTTTATACAGTTGATTTTCATTTCTTTCAGGTTAAGAAATCATCCTGACAGGGAAACACTCATCACCAAGAAAGTCAAGCTTGAAGCACTGGGAATCCATCTGGACTGACATCATTTTGAACTATCTTTTGTACTAGTAATAGGAACTTTGTAATTTGATCAATAAACGATGTATGTTTTGTTAAAATATTCAGTGTTCCTTATTGTATTCATTAGTACATTCAGTGTAAGAAGAAGCCATTTGCTCACTTATACTGATCAAACACTTAGGCTATTTGTATATCCAAATAGGGAGAGACTGTTGGGTTCAGTAAATACCCAAACCCCTTAATCTAGGATTTGAATAGAAAATAACCTAAGTGCTTAGACCGTTAAACACTAACAGGTCACTGAGTGCATAGTCTCTCAGTGAGCCATCTTCAGGACGCTCAGTAAGAGACATAGAAGAAGTCTCTCCACTCAGTAAACCGGAACTTAAAGGGTGAAGACTGAGTCAAGAAGAAGATGGTGGATTCAGTAAGTGATGACAATAACTTACTGAATCCCTCAAACTCCTATCCAACTACAAACACTGAAGACAAACTGAAACTGAAGACTGAAGACTATGAAGACTGAAGAATGGGCGGGACAAAACGGTTATGCTTGAAGCGATAAAAACGGAGTACTTATCTTCAAGAAGTCAACCTTCCCTAAAAGGCTCAGCATCAGTACTGACATGAAGAAAGTGACTTGATCCCTTTACCTAATATAGTCTTTGTAAACAGAGACAAAATACATCAGTATTTTGCCTTCTGGAAATTGTCAGTTCGTCACTTAGGAAAGAGTTAAATCTCATACTTGTATAAATAGCGTAAGAGATGGAGTGAAAGGTTAAGCTTGTGAATTGTAAAAACACACATACACGCAAGCCATCTTTCACTCCTCCAAATACAACTTAATCCCTGAGATAGCTCAGTGGGTACTTGTAGTTGTGCTCAGACATAGCCTGAGCTTAGAGAGGAGTTGCAAACACTTTTGTCATTTCAATCCCTAGTACTGTTCCGCAAGTACTAGGGTAACGTATTCTTCTGATTCATTTCTAATAAGAATATGACGTTGAAAATTACTCTTGTGTTTTATTTATATCCTTTCAGTCATTGATTCACTATTGTCTTGTTTACTTTACTTAAAACTGGTTGTATACTATAGTGAATAGGGACCAACAAGTGGTATCAGAGACAAGGCTGGTTATAAAACTGTTTTTTAAGCCGCTCTAAACGTTTTTAAATCAGGATCCTAAAATGGCTGAAATTGATGTACCCCAACTAGTCGATAAGAAGAGTGAAGCTTATTCAGCTGTTGCCCCCAGACTTGAAGTTGGTAAATTTAACAAATGGAAAAAGCGTATGCTTTGCTATTTGATTGGGATGGAACCTTATTATATCAAGTGTATAAATGAAGGTCCATTTATCCCAAAGACTGTTGAAGGTTTGCCTAAACCTGAAGCTCAGTGGACTCAGGATGAGAGAAGAATGGTCAACCAGGACCAAAGGCTCAAAAGTATCATAATATCTTGTCTTCCTGACAATATTATGGAGTCAGTTATAAGCTGTAGTACGGCCAAACAAACTGGGATGACCTGGTTCATAGTCATGAAGGTCCTTCTGATACCAAGGAAAACAGGATTATGGACCTGAAACTTGAGTATAATACCTTCAGGGCTAAGGACTCTGAAACTCTGTCTCAAACTTACACCCCTTACAAAACTCTTTTAAATGAACTATCAAGTGATGGTGTTAAGTTGTCCAAACATGAAATCTATGTTGGCTTTGTCAATAGTCTCCCTGAGAAGTGGTTGAATTTCTCTCAGGGACTTAGGAATGCTAATCATATCTAGAATCTTGAGCTTCCTGAAATTTATGGGAAATTTGTCTATGAGGAAAACCTCATCAACAGATGATACCCTGACTTAAAGAAGTCTCAGGAAGTCAAGAAGTCCCTGACCACCACCTCATCACCAATATCAACTACTTTCTGTTCTAACAATGTTGTTCAAGATTTTCAGGAAAACTCAGATGATGAGCCTGATGAGAGATCAAGTGAGGAGTACCTAAATGACCTGAACACTGAATTTCAGGAAAGGGCACTCCTTGCCAACTCTCGAAGGTTTATAAAAAGAAACAAAGGTTTTTCAAATGCTAAAGCAAATGAGGACACTGAATGCTTTAAGTGTCACAAAAGAGGTCATTTTGCAAAAGATTGTTTTTCAAAAACAATTTCTGAACCCTCTTATAAACCATCAAATCAGTCCTCAGGCTTTAGCAAATTTCAACCAAAAATCTATCAGTCTCATCAAAACTTTCAAAACAAATCTGAGCAAAACAAAACTGTTGATTTTGAAGCTAAGTATAAGAAAGTCAAAGCTAAGCTTGCATTGCTTGAGGCCAGTCCCTCAAAAACAACAAAAAGTGTTCAATCTGTGTAGGGTAAAAACAAATGCCTCGTTGCTGAAACCTTCGACTGGGATGAAGAGCCAGTGTCATCAGATGATGAAATGGTGCATGTCAGTGCACTGATGGCCCTCTCAGAAGAGGACAAGCTAGCAGTTGGAAATAATCACGCCAGGAATGGAGAATGGGTCAATATCACAATGAAGAAGGTAAATATTTTACTTTCTATGGATGATGACTCTGATTGGCAGTCTTACATGAATTATCTTAATGTTGACCTTAAGCTCGTAGAAGAGCAAAGACTGAATCTTTTTTCAAAATATAACAAGCTAAGTTTTGAATTAAACAAGTGTAGGGATGAACTGCTTCTTTTAAAACAAGCTAAGCTTGAGGCTGTCACTTTGAAAATTCAAAACACTGGACTAGTTAAAAGAAATTAGGCTCTTCAAGACGAACTGAAAAAGGTTCAAGATATTCTTGATAGTTGGACTGCTAAGAATCCCAGGGTCTTTGATGTTGTGGGAGCCCCCAGTAGCAAGAAGAGAGTCTTAGGTGAAGATCATCTTCCTGACTCTCTCAACAAAGACCAGGGTCCTAAGCCATTTGTGTCTGGTGGTATGATTACCAGTATGTTGACTAGTCCCAAGCCCATTGATTGGATTGATCGGGTTAGTCCTGATAGTAAGCTTCCTAATTTCGATTCTGGAAGAATTCTAGAGCCTGACAGTCAAGCTCTTAAGAACATGCTTGGACTCCATGATGTGCCCAGTAGTACTGAACACATTGAGTCTGAAGTAGAGTCTAATGCAACGCTTCCACCCCTGGAACCTCTTCAGGGTGTTGCACCAAGAACTGAGCTTACTCCAATGAAATTCAATCCTCATTCACCAAAAGAAAGGTCTGGACTTGGTAGAACCATCCTGAAAAGGCCAACAAAACCAACTAAACAAGAATCTACTCCTACTGAGACTTCCACATCCTTGACTCCCACTGAAGCTGACCAAATTCAACAACTGACTGAACTTGTGAGGAAGCTAACTGAAAAGATGGAATCCATTGAAAAAGTCCCTGAATCAATCAAGGAGACAAAGTCAGCTTCCTCTAGTTCCTCAAAGTCCAAGTCAAACCCCAAATCCAAGCATAAGTGTGATCTATGCCACTATACCAGTCATACCACTGACAACTGTTATAGAATCTTTTTTTGTATGATCTGCAAAAAGGATGATCACAGAACTTCTGATCACTTACAATATGTAAGTTCACTCAGTGAAGCAAACTATACCAAAGTTGGTCATAAGTATTGATAAGGTTTTAAAAGGTACCATTTTGAGGGGTCGTTTAAGTCCTTATTTGATCACTTTTGTATCCGTTATTGCTTAATATCGTTCCTTTTCACTTTTTAGGTCTCGTGAAGGCAAAATGCTGGAAAGGCACTTATTTGGACGAAAAGGCGCGAATATATGAAGAAAATGGCCAAAGTCAAAATCGAGACAATCACAGTTGCTGAAAGTAGAAGGCGACGGCGTCAGGTGCTACATTGTGACGCCGTCCCAAAATTATTGTGACGGGACAGAACCCAAAACTCGTATTTTCAAGAGACGGCGTCTAGTGGTGAAAGAGTAGGCCGTCGCTACTCAGACGGCCTAGATGCAATCCAGACGACGTCAGAAGCTGAAGAGGACGGCGTCACGGACATAAGGTGACGCCGTCGCAAGTTTAACGTGGCCAAGACGAAACCCTAATGGCGGCGACACGACGGCGTCACTAAACATAAGGTGACGCCGTCGCAATTGTAATCTTATATATAGAATCCGAATTTTTCAGTCTTTGTGTGGAGAGTCTTTGGAGTAAAAACCTAAAACCGAACCTAAGGTGTCTTGTACAGTATTTTAGGGTTTTAAACCCTATCTTACATCAAGATAAGTCTTTACTTCATTAATTCAATTATGTCTTTGATTATTTGTGTGTATGCTTGCATGTTCTCCATGTCCGGCTATTTTATTTGTGTGTTTGCTTAGGAAGTATGAAACTTAATTATTGAATATTGATTAGTTGTTTCTTATCTTAGTTGATTAATGATCTAGTAATGCGATAGGTCATTCGTTGTGTACTTAATGCTTGATTCATCTTTGTGAACCTTAGAATATAATTACCTGAGTAGTTGTAGGCTAAACCATCCAAAGAGCGCCTTAGAGTAGGAGTTTATAATCCCTAGTGGGTTTGTAGACAAGACCCTTTGGTAAGTTCAAAGAGTTAGGGAGAAACGCATACCTTACAACTTTAGACACACAACGCAACTAGGAATAAGACGTGACACTCAACCATCAATAGGAGATAATTAAGGAGTAATACAAACTAAGTAAACACATCTTTAAACTATCATACGAGCACACATTAATTAGACATAGACTCCCACAACCTTAGTTTAGATAATTAGATAATAGTAGAGTAATCGGTAGAAATACCAAACCCCCAAATCCATTACCCGAGATTCGTACCTTTCCATTTTCATAAAATATAAAAAGATAAAAAATAATCTTCCTCAACCTTAACCTTAGCGTAGTAACTCCTTACTAGCATTCCTATTCCCCTAGAGAACGATATCAATACCCGTGGCTTACCCTAATTACTACACTACAACGATTAGGTTCACTGCCTAGGGTGTTATAAAACTTGCTCGAAGAAAAGGAAGTTCCTTTGACCCCGAACGACGCGTGTAGCGTTATCAAGTTTTTGGCGCCGCTGCCGGGGAATAGAATAGCTAGTTAGTAGTCCACCTCGTTTAGGTTTCTTTGCTTGATTCATATCAAGTAAATTTTTCTCATTTTTAGCTTTCTCTTAGTCTATCCCCCTTCTTAGTAACCTTTGTTCGTAACCCCATCACTTTTCATCATGGAAGGTGATAACCCACTACCATTCATCAACATATCACCAAATGACCCGCCAAGAGCCCGTACTCTTGGTGAGTACTCGAGACCAAGCCACCTAGGCTATAGGAACACCATTGAGCTTCCCGACCAAGCCCAAACTACGGCCCTGCGATCCGACACCATCCGGTTGGTGCAAAACGGATGTGCATTCCATGGACTTCGTTCCGAAGATCCAAATCAGCATCTGAGGGATTTCCTCAAAATCGTCGATTCCATCGACCTTGATGCTACTACTCGGGAGACCACGCGCCTGCGTCTCTTCCAATTCTCTCTACGGGACCAAGCTAGTAATTGGCTTGAGCGACTTCCCGCTGGCTCCATCTCAAGTTGGGATGATCTTACTTCTCGCTTCTTTGCTCAATTTTTCCCACCGGGGAGAACCACTAAGCTTAGGCGAGACATCTTGACATTCCAACAGCTCCAAGGTGAGTCTCTTTACAAAGCATGGACTCGATTTAAGGAATTACTCCGTAGACTTCCACACCATGGCATTGATCTTTGGCTTCAAATCCAAATCTTCTATGATCATACCGACTTCATCACTCGACGATCCATTGATCGAGCTGCCGGTGGAAGACTCAGCGACTTTAATGCAGAGCAATCATGGGATATCATAGAGGAGCTCGCCGATCAAAGCTACGAAGATTGGAGTGAATCTACCGAAACTCCGATTAACGTGGTTAATGCCATATCCACTCCTCCTGAATCCTCCGATACACTCGAAGAGCAATTGAGTGCCATCGAGAGAGGAATCGATTATCTTATGGAAAGGCAGAAAAGAGCACCCGTACAAATTCCTCGAGAGGTCGTCAAATCCGCCCACTCCACCAACCGCTCCACACCTCTTTCGGAATCCCCAAGTCGCGAGCATAACCCAAGTTCCGCAAGGCGCTTCCGTTCTACTTCCCCAATACCACTTTCACCAAGCTTCAAGGATCAAATGAGAGAGTACATGGCAGCTCATACAGAGAGATTAGCCAGATTTGAAGAGGAGGTTTATAGGCAGAGAGAGGAAATGCAAGCAAAAATGAAAGAAATGATGGATTTGGTAATTGAATTTACCAAAACAAAGGCTCCCAAAAAAAAGCAATTGCCCTCCCACTTCATTTGTAAACGCCGTTTCCATCATGCCTGAGAATGCAAGGGCTGAGATGTGGAAAACTGAGGAAAGCACGAAGGATGAGTCCGTGCCTAATGATGAACCTGAGACCATTGAGTACTACCTTAAGCACGAAATCAACAAGAAAACCATTGCAAACCAAGTAAACAACTTTAGGTACAATGAAGTTCTTAGGGAAGCTCTTGAAGGAAAAATGACAGAAGAAGAATACGACGCCTTACCTATGGAACCTCTGTATGAGTTGGTTATAAAAAAACCGTTAACAAGAAAACGAGACACCACAGGGAATTTCATGATACCAGTTAGTATCGGTGACATGGACAATATAAATGCCTTGGCCGATCAAGGGACCGATGTGAACATAATGCCATTGTCAATCTATAATAAGTTAACTAATGAGAAACCAGCCAAAACCGACCTTAGACTTTCCTTAGCTAATCATACTTATGTTCACCCCGTAGGAATCGCTGTTGATGTTCTAATTGAGGTGGCTAACATCGTTTATCCGGTGGATTTCGTAATCATTGATGTTGAAGAAGATAAAAACGTACCCCTCATTCTTGGGACACCATTCCTGGCCACCGCCAAGGCAACCATTAAATGCGGAGAAGGCATCATGATACTCAAAAGCGGAAAGGGGTACGCTAGGATACCCATCGTCCCAAGATACCCTCTTAAGATCATGGAAATGATTACGGGTGGAAATCGAAAAGCCCCAGATAACAATGTTAAGAAGAAGAAGAATGACTGGGAAAAAGGGCTTAGAGACTTTATGGTTCAAGGATTGTATGCGACATTGTGGAAACCCGATAAAAAGTTAGGAAGCAATCCCACCTCAATACCTAAGGTACAAAAGGACCCTAAGGAATTTCTAAAGGGAGAAAAAGTGCTCTTGTATAGATCTCGGATAAGGGCATTACGAGGAAGAAACAAACCAAGATGGTTTGGGCCTTTCACAGTTAAGGAGACCAATTTAAAAGATAAAACCGTCGCCATAATTGACAGCGTTGGCAAGGAATTCACGGTGAGCATACAACGTCTACACCCTTTCGATGATGGGAAAACAAAGGGTGAAGAGGGCGGTAATGAGAAAACGTAGGAGCACGACTGTGAGTCTAGCTACAAGACTCTTAAATAAAGAAAAGCGCTTCGTGGGAGGCAACTCATGCTTAATTGTTTGCTTGTTAGTGTCATATATCTTTTATTAATTGTTTATCCTCATGTTTAAATTTGTGAAAATGCTTTATTTTGTTTTTAACCTCGTCTTAATTACATATAAAGGTATTTTACATAAGGGATAAGTGTAGGGAGGATTACACACGTTTTCAAAAGAAACGTAAACATGAGAATAACAATTAACTAAAAGATATTTATGTTTGTTTGTTTGAGTCAAATGCTTGTATCGAGTCATAATGGATGTTTATGCAGAAATTTTTCCAGATTCTAAAGATGTAAATTTTCCAGAATTTTTTCCAGAAAATCGCAGACCAGTTTTTGTCAGGATAACCTGACGGCGTCAGGATTGCAACCTGACGGCGTCAGGAAGGAGTAAAAACATCAGATTACTTTTTCTCGTTTTCTGAGCTACTTATAAATTTTTGGAATTTTCCAAGTCTTAATTTTATTAGAAATTCTGTAAACATCCATTCCACAAGCATTATATCCTAGTTTAAATCGAGTCTTATATATATTATTACCGCCGATTTTACGTGAAGGTTTCGTTTGTTTTCTTCAAGTGTGCAGGTGTAGTTTGTCAAGAAGAAGTTACATAAGATTGGAAGGAGCTTTTCACGCAATAATTCTTCTTGGAAAAGATTTAACCACCACTTTACACGGATCCTACCGAGCTAATCAGGGGAGTATTAGTTTCTTTCGTTTTTAATTACCTTCCATTATCATAACTTTGATACTTTCGGGGAACATTGGGGACAATGTTCAGTTTAAGTGTAGGGAGGGAAAATAAAACGGGAACTTTGAAACTATGTTTATCCTTGACTATTTGCTTTGTCCAATTGTGATTGTGTAATAAACCATGAGAAAATGTCGGTTAGGGTAATTTTGGCACCAAATTTAAAATTTTTCATGACGTATAAGAGTGGCCATTAGTCTTAACAAAAGCGTCTCATGGATAGGAAGTTGCATGACTAGCACAAAACTCTTTACCACCCAAATTCCACCAAAATGTGAGGATCGCCCTTAGATTAGTAGGAATTAAAGCATTCATCTTTAATGCTTAGAGTGTGAACCGGTAGTATAATAGATTCTAGAACTTGTTTTGTGATGCATTCCGAGATCGCAAGTGAGGCTACACTTGTGTAGTTAGGAATAACTAAATGATAAGAGGCATTAGGATAACCCTTGTTTGATACCTGTAATATAATTACTTCTTCCATATCGGTTGAGTAATTCCCCCACACCCTTTGCGTTGTACTCATCTTTAGTACACGATACCCCTAGTTAACCCCTCAGAGCCTATCCTTTTCGCGGTTCTCGTGATGTTTCGGTTTTTCCGGAATATCAATGAAGAGCATTGTTTACACCCCACCCCCAAATATACACCCAAATCGCCTTAGCCTACCCCTTATGCACTCACTTTTAGTGCAAATGTTTGTTATCACCCTAAATCCTTAGTTCAATTATCTAGTTGCTTGCATAAGTTGCTAAGTCGAGTCATATCCTTTGTATACAGTTTTGGGATGATTGGGATTCATGGGAAAAGTTAAAGTTTATGAAATGACGGGAAGGGAACGTTAAATTCAAATTCCCTTTGTTTGCGTAATAATGTACCCCAAGTGTTTTGATCTTTTCAAATCGGGTCAAATTAGTGTTAGAGTAATAAAAAACTCAAGTGTAGGGATGTGCCTTTAAATCCCTAGTATTTTGATGTTATCGTAGAGGATGGTAGAGTAAAAGTGTATGTGAAAAAAAAAAAAAAAAAAAAAAATCGAAAAAAATGGAAAAAGAGAAAAAGAAAAAAAAATAGAGTGATAAAAAAAAAAAAAAAAAAAAAAAAAAAAAACCATACGGGCTACCATCCTACATCTATCTTTTAAATTTATGTTTGTTTATTTCAGTTATCTAGAGTTTAGAGTGTCGAGTCTTGGCTTAGCAACGCCATTCTTCATATGCAGTTAACATAAAGATTTTTGACTTACCACCACTAAATAGCCTATCCCACCAAACCCTTATTTCCCTACCGTAAGCCTAACATTACAACCTTTTAAAAGACCTCTTTGATAGTCTTTCCTAGGTGCTTACGCCAAAGCGATGGAGGTTTGATCTATTCTCAAGCCTATGGTAATCTATGTACTAGGACCGGTTAATGAGTGTTTATCTTCCATTTCCTATTTTGTTATATTTCAATATACACCCGAGAGAGATGTGAGTATCCAAACACCCCATGTGAGGTGCTAGTATGTAATTTTCGTGCTTGTTATGACTTTTGCGGGGCTTATATGTGTTGTGGACCGCTTTGAATTAATGCTTCATGACCCCTAACTTATAAATTAATTGGCTAAAAGCACATTTGCTTGAGGACAAGCAAATAACAAGTGTAGGGATATTTGATAAGGTTTTAAAAGGTACCATTTTGAGGGGTCGTTTAAGTCCTTATTTGATCACTTTTGTATCCGTTATTGCTTAATATCGTTCCTTTTCACTTTTTAGGTCTCGTGAAGGCAAAATGCTGGAAAGGCACTTATTTGGACGAAAAGGCGCGAATATATGAAGAAAATGGCCAAAGTCAAAATCGAGACAATCACAGTTTCTGAAAGTAGAAGGCGGCGGCGTCAGGTGCTACATTGTGACGCCGTCCCAAAATTATTGTGACGGGACAGAACCCAAAACTCGTATTTTCAAGAGACGGCGTCTAGTGGTGAAAGAGTAGGCCGTCGCTACTCAGACGGCCTAGATGCAATCCAGACGACGTCAGAAGCTGAAGAGGACGGCGTCACGGACATAAGGTGACGCCGTCGCAAGTTTAACGTGGCCAAGACGAAACCCTAATGGCGGCGACACGACGGCGTCACTAAACATAAGGTGACGCCGTCGCAATTGTAATCTTATATATAGAATCCGAATTTTTCAGTCTTTGTGTGGAGAGTCTTTGGAGTAAAAACCTAAAACCGAACCTAAGGTGTCTTGTACAGTATTTTAGGGTTTTAAACCCTATCTTACATCAAGATAAGTCTTTACTTCATTAATTCAATTATGTCTTTGATTATTTGTGTGTATGCTTGCATGTTCTCCATGTCCGGCTAATTTATTTGTGTGTTTGCTTAGGAAGTATGAAACTTAATTATTGAATATTGATTGGTTGTTTCTTATCTTAGTTGATTAATGATCTAGTAATGCGATAGGTCATTCGTTGTGTACTTAATGCTTGATTCATCTTTGTGAACCTTAGAATATAATTACCTGAGTAGTTGTAGGCTAAACCATCCAAAGAGCGCCTTAGAGTAGGAGTTTATAATCCCTAGTGGGTTTGTAGACAAGACCCTTTGGTAAGTTCAAAGAGTTAGGGAGAAACGCATACCTTACAACTTTAGACACACAACGCAACTAGGAATAAGACGTGACACTCAACCATCAATAGGAGATAATTAAGGAGTAATACAAACTAAGTAAACACATCTTTAAACTATCATACGAGCACACATTAATTAGACATAGACTCCCACAACCTTAGTTTAGATAATTAGATAATAGTAGAGTAATCGGTAGAAATACCAAACCCCCAAATCCATTACCCGAGATTCGTACCTTTCCATTTTCATAAAATATAAAAAGATAAAAAATAATCTTCCTCAACCTTAACCTTAGCGTAGTAACTCCTTACTAGCATTCCTATTCCCCTAGAGAACGATATCAATACCCGTGGCTTACCCTAATCACTACACTACAACGATTAGGTTCACTGCCTAGGGTGTTATAAAACTTGCTCGAAGAAAAGGAAGTTCCTTTGACCCCGAACGACGCGTGTAGCGTTATCAAGTATGCTTCAACCTCCAAGTCTGCTAAAAAATTTAGAGCAAAACCTTGTCCACATTGTGGGTTTAATGATCATCACCCTGATGATTGTCTTATGAACACATGCTGTGATATTTGCGGAAATCCAGCTCATAAGACATCCCAGCATGACAGTGTCATCCATGCAAGGAGAAGTTCCAAGCAACCCAATATCACTGAGTCATCCTCAGTCTCTAAATGCAAAACCTGTGGTAGCACAATGCACTCAACCACTGACCATGAGTCGATTGCCAAATTCAAAGAGACCTTGAGACTCAAGCCCACTAGTAAGTGGGTCACTAAGAGAAACTAATTCAGTTTACTACTTGTGCAGAGACACGCCAGGGAGCCTATTTGGCATCTAGACAATGGATGCTCAAGAAGCATGACTGGTGTGAAGGAATATCTGCACAAGTATGTAAAGGAACCAGGACCCAAGGTTGTATTTGGTGATAACTCATCATGTCCCACTGAAGGTTATGGTTCAGTAAACTGCAATGGAATAGTTTTCTCTGGAATTGCTTATGTCAATGGTCTCAAATACAATCTCATCAATGTCAGTCAACTATGTGATGCTAAGTACATTGTGCAATTCAATGACAAGCAAGGTACCATTTTCAATGCCAACAAAGAGGTTGTTTTGATAGCTCCTAGAAGAGATGATGTTTATGTCTTAGACATGTCTACTCTTTCTCAAGATGGAACCTGTCTCTTTGCCAAAGCCACTGAAACTATCAACTGGTTGTGGCACAAGAGACTCTCTCACTTAAACTTCAAAAACATCAACAACCTGGCAAAACAAAACAAGGTCTTTGGCTTACCATCACTGGTTTTTGCAAAAGATAAACCATGCTCAGCCTGTGAAAAAGGCAAACATCAAAGAGCATCCTTCAAAACAAAACAAAATTTCTCAATCAAAAGCTGCCTTCACCTCTTGCATATGGATCTCTTTGGACCAGTCAGTCCTAGATCAATCCAGCATGAGAAATATACACTTGTCATTGTTGACGAGTTTTCAAGATACACTTGGATATACTTTCTTTCAAAAAAGAGTCAGGCAGCTGACACAATAATGTCATTCATCAGGAACATTGAAAACCAGAATGACATTACTGTTAAACAAATCAGGACTGACAATGGTACTGAGTTCAGAAATGATGAGCTTGAGAGTTTTTGTGATGAAAAGGGAATCTCCCAAAACTTTTCATCTCCCTACACCCCTGAACAAAATGGGGTGGCTGAAAGGAAAAATAGAACTCTCATTGAGGCTGCAAGAACCATGTTAAATGGCTCAGCTCTCTCAAAGCATTTCTGGACTGAAGCAGTCAAAACAGCCTGTTACACTCAAAACAGGTCAATCGTTGTCAAAAGACACAACAAAACCCCATATGAGATATTCAAAGGTAGACTTCCTGACATCAGTTACTTTCATGTGTTTGGATGCCCTGTGTTTATTCATAACCACAAGGATCATCTAGGAAAATTTGATGCTAAAGCTGATGATGGATACTTTCTAGGTTACTCACTGATCTCCAAAGCCTTCAGGGTATTTAACACAAGGTGACAACAAGTTGAGGAAACCCTTCATGTCACCTTTGATGAGAGTTCAGAAAGCATCAAATTTACCAACACCTCAATGGAGGAAATAGGAATTGATAACTCATCAAGATATCTTCCTGATAAGTATAACACTGAAATCAATTCCTCATACCAAGCTGATGCTGACATCTCATATTATGTCTTGCCTCACAACCTGTCACAACCAACTATCAGTGAATTCATTGATAATCAATCAGTCCCTGCTGGGATAGGCAACTCTGATCCAAATGATCAGGAACCTGTGATTCATGAAACACAACCTGAACAAGACATCTCAACAGATGTTCTCAATGATTATGTGGCTAATGCACCAGAACTCACTCCTAAGTGTCCAGTGACCTCCTCAAGCTCAGATCCTAGACCACAAAGTAAGTGGACAAAATCTCAGGACATTGATCTTGTAAACATCATTGGTGAACCCACTGAGGGCATGCTCACTAGAAGCATGGCTGCTAAGTTAACTGCAGCTTCAGCCAATGAATGTCTATATGCTGATTTCATATCAGATATAGAACCTAAAAGTGTCACTGAGGCTCTATGATGAGTGTCTAAATACTCATCATTTTTGTACAATCTAAACTGCAAAATCATCTGAAAACACTCAAAAATGCATCAAAATGATGAAAATATCACAAATCAGTGTTTTATGTGTTTTAAATGCAAAAATATCAAAATCAGATGAAAAATGATTCAAGTTTGCAAATTTGGCAGTTTTAGTCTCCCAAGTTTCAAAAGTTGTCAAATCTAGTCCTTGGAATTCAAAAATGTGGAATTTTATCATTCAAGGTCCCTGAAATATTCTAAGTTGTTAAAATTGGTCCTTGAATGATTCTTTGGTCAAATGGCGGAAAAGGTCCTTTAAGTTTGAAAATTTGCAAAATAGTCCTTGGATATTTTAAAATGGAATTTATGCAAAAAGGGTCCTTGTACTATCAAAGTTTGTCAAGTTTGGTCCTTGTGATAAGTTTGGAAAAGTGTCATGATCAGTCCCTCAAGTTTGGAGAATTTGCAATTTTGGTCCTTGTGTATACTAAACCAAACCGGACACCCTTTTAATATCAAAGCCCAAATCCAATCCATGGCCCAATGCATTATTCAAGCCCAACACACTTGACCCCTTGCCCTTGAACCATGGACCTTGAGCCAGTCCAATATACCATTTTGACCCCCAGTCATACCCAATTGTGACCCCCCTCGTATTATTAAAGCCGGTCAAAGAAGTCAAAACCAGGTATACTGTTCTCCTCTCTCACGTTTACCCGCCCAAAACCAGTGATCCAGATACCAGAGCTGGTTTTCCATTTTTTTCAAACACACCACTTGCTTCACCTCACCCTCTCCTTACCTTGTCCCCCTCCACCTCCACATCTTCCCAAAAACCATTAATGTTTTAAACCTGCTAAAGAAGAATTTGGCGCCAAAATCTACACTTGGATGGTTAAGATGATTTAGAGAGATCCAAGGGCTGGAAATTGGTGGGAAGCAATCAGAGGTCAACATAGAGTCCAAAAAGTCATTATAAAGAGGAGGGGATGCAATGTATCAACATCATCTAGTGTAATTTTCATTTTCTTAAGTCGTTTTAGTTTAAACTTCAATTCCAGTGTAATTCTTAGCTTTTGAACTCTGTATTTCAAGTAGTTAGTGTGTAATAAATCTTTTGAAGTCATCAATTTCAGTTTCCATTCAAGTTTCCAGTTTATGGATATTTTCAAATTTCAAAAATCTCATATGATTCAAATGTTGTTGTTAGGTGTTATTATGGACTGAGATAGCTCATATAAGCTCCTAGAAAGCTTTTTCAAGCTTTTAGAAACAATAAAATCCAGTTTAGTATCAAAAATCAAAAATCACTAAAAATACAAATAAATTAGTTAAAAAATCAAAAATCATAAGAAATGGTGTTCACAGCTGGAGCAGGGTGAATTTTGGATGGCCTTGGGTTAGTGGCTTAGTGGTAAGCCTTTAGGATTGGTCTTGATCATTGGATTCTGTGATTGCAGTTTGATACCCATTTGTAAGCCTTTTGTTCATTTTTGCATTTCACTGTCTTGGTTATTTAGTAGCTTTAATCTTTGTGTTTTATTGTTTATTAGTTCTAATTAAGTAAATCTAACCATTAAAATCAGTAGGTTGTTATTTTAAATTTGTAGTTTATAAAAAACTCATTTTAACAGTTGAATTAGCATAAGTGTTGTTAATAAGTTTTATGTTGTTATTGATGTTGTTTACTGTTTATTTAGTTTCAGTATATAATAATAGATGGTTATTAATCAAATGCATGGACTGAATTTGTGATTTGCTTTGAAAAAGTTCCAAAACAGTCACTTAAAGGGTGTTTGGATTTGCTTGTTTAAACTATAGTAGGTCTTGTTTGTGTTGAGTGTTTGTGCTTGTTCTGTGTCACATACACACCTAATAGCTCATATAAACAAGAAAAACCAGTGGTCAGTTGGTGAAAAGTCAAAATTAGCTTTGGATCAAATCTTGTGACTCACTGTTGGATTTTAATGTTTAATGATCTTGTTTTTGTGTTCATAAGTTGTAATTTTTGATCAAATCAGTCTTAGTTTACCTTATAACAACATAATCAGTTAATAGAATCAGTTTAAATTTCATTTTAGTCAACTTAACTAGTTTTTATAAAAAGTCAAAATTTCCATTTGGTCGTTTTTGAATTAAAAAGATAATTTTACTGTGTGTTTAATATTGAGGTTTAGGATATAAGCTTTTGGGAAATCAAAGTTTAGTTGCTAAACTAAATTAGAAAAATACTAGTTTTCTTTTAATCAGCTTTTTAAGTGCTTATTTTCCTATTTCTTTTGGACCCTTGTCTGATATTGATGCCCTGTGCACAGTTGGGTAGTCCAACTTGATAAGCTCACACAGAGCTTATTAGTTGGTATAAGCTTGTGATCTTTGGTTCTTTGGAAAGCCAACCTGGCCATCTTGAGGTCTCAAGCTTGGTTTTTCATTTTCTAGCTTGTTTGGTAGGGCTGCAATAAGCTCAAACTTTGTCCCATTTCTGTTTTTCAACACAAGAGTCATAAGTGCTTATCTGCTTATTTCCATCTTAGCAGTGTGCTTATCTGTGTATTCTAGCTTAATTTGAGTAGCTTGTAGCTTCTTTCATCTTATTTTAGCTTTTGTTTCAGTGTGTGAGCTTGTTTAAGCTTAAATCACCAAAATAAGCTCTTAAGCCTACTGTTGAGCTCATAAGCCCTCAAATAGCTTATTTTTTAGTTGTAAATTTTTTGTGTTTATTAAAGTTTCATATGTTAAGTAGTTTTCAAAAAAAAAATCCAGAAAAACATCAATTTAAAAATAGTGGTAGCGTTTATTTAATAGTTTTTAGCTTTTGGATTTTTCTTTTCATCTTATTAATAAGCAAATATTGTTTTTATATTTTTCTTAGTTTTCTGTCATCATATAGTATTTTTAGAAAAAGTTTCATAATTTTCCTAATCTTTTTAGTATTTATTAGAATTTTAAATAGTTAAAAGTATTAAATAATTAGTAATAAATAATTAAAAAGCATAAAAAATATCTTTTCAGTTTTAAAATTAGTTTTATCATATTTTAGATTTTTCCAAGTTAAAATTTCATTTTTCCAGGTTTATTTTATATTTTCTAGTATTTAAGTGTATTTTAAATAATAATTAATTAGTAATAATTAGATAAAAAGTGTGAAAAATATATTTTTAATTTTAAAATTAGTTTTATAATATTTTAGATTTTTCTGAATCATAGTTTTATTTTTCTAGCCTTATTTCATATTTTCTTCTATTTTAGGTTATTTTTAAATAGTTAAAATAGTTTTTAATTAATAATAATTAATTAAATAGTTATAAAAATAATTTTCTTTTTCTAATAATTTTCTTTTATTTTTAGGTTTTCAAAAATGTCATTTTCATATTTTTAGGTCTTTTATTTTTTAGATTTCACTTTTTATTTTGTACGTATACGTAGTTTTTAAAACGTACGTTTTACGTTTCTTTTATCTGATTGTTGTGTTTTCCAATTCTGTTTCCAATCTCATTCCAATCAATCAGTAGTGTAATATTCAATCCAAAACTTTTACTGATCACTATCCTTAGTGATCATTCTATCATCTGAATTAGTGTTTACACACCATTGAGTCTCCGTGGGACTTAACGACCCGAGAATTCATTATATTCTCTGATCTTCATTGTATTGGTTTCTGAGCAGTTTTAAGTTTATTACGGTTAGCCATTCACAAGTGGCTAGCTTGTGTGATTAAGCTTGACTGTGTTTTCAGCACCAACCAAATTTTGGCGCCGCTGCCGGGGAGGCTTTAGCGTGTGTTTAGCCATTTTCAGACCCATTCTTGCACATATACCACCATTTGTAAAAAGTTTTTTGTAAAGTTATCAGAAAATATCAAAAAGTTCATTAGCACTTTTCCTAAAGTGTTAAAAACACCAAAAAAATATAAAACAACAAAACAATCGGAACGTTTTCTATCTTGTATTGTCTTTAAGGTGATTCTTAAAACAGTACGATTTGGTTAAACGAGACGATACCAAAAATATTGTCCAAAAGTTTTTGAACCCTTTGCACAAATCTATACCTACGTCTTTTCAGTGGTACTTAATATATACATAAAAATCAACCACCGCAAATCAAGGCAGTACACCTACTAACTGGGGGTGTGACCATAATAAGTTCCCGAACATCAGATTTAAAACTTGCCTTTGTGTCCTTGTGATTTGGTGTACCTTTTTCAAAGAAGCCATTTCATTTGTGATTATTGGTTAAGTTCACTTGTCGTTTTGCCTCGCATTTGTTTTGAAAACTGATTTTTATACATAGTGCATGCGCACTCGTTCTTCAAGTTCTACAAGTCCACTTTCTGAGCTTGGAAACATTCCTCGTAGACGTAGAGGACGTTCTGCTCCTTCAGCCGTGACTGAGGAACGTCTACCACCACCACCACCTGTCGTAATGGCAGAAGATAAGCCCATGAATGAGCTTCTCCAAGCACCCATCGAGGGTTACGGAGATGCCATTGTTGTCCCAGCCATCGTGGCTGATACCTTTGAGCTCAAGACCGGGTTACTTAATCTGGTAACCCAAAGCCAATTCTATGGTTTTGAGCGGGATGATCCTCATGCACACATTCGATGGTTTAACAAGATTGCATCTACCATCAAGTACAAGAATGTCCCACATGAAGCTATCAAGCTTCTTCTGTTCCCATTTTCTCTAGAGGGACAAGCCCGGAATTGGCTTGAGAAACAACCCCCTCGTTCTATTGAGACATGGGAAGATCTTGTCACCAAGTTTGTTAACGAGTTCTATCCTCCATCCCGAACTACAAGTCTTAAGAATGAGATAATGAAATTTTCTCAGAGATTTGATGAATCATTCGGGGAGGCATGGGATCGTTACAAAGAGTTGCTTCGCAAGTGTCCGCATCATGGTTTTACCGAATTAATGCAAATGGATACTTTCTATAATGGTCTCAACCAGACTAATCAAGACTCTTTAAATGCCTCCGCGGGAGGTAATTTCCTGAGCAAGACCACCAAAGAGGCCTTGCAAATCATTGAGAACAAGTCTCAGGTCCGCCCTTTCCGAGCAAAGACATATCAGTCTCATGCTGGACCTTCTTCTTCTTCATCTCCTGTGAGTACATCTAGCACCGATGCTAAGATTGACAAACTCACAGATATTGTTCAGGCTTTGGTTCTTGCTAACCAGAAGAAAGTGACCTTCACTCAGACACCAACACATGATGAAGTGAAGAAAGTCGAGAGTTGTGTTACTTGTGGTGGTCCTCATGCATACTACAATTGTACTGCCACCGATGGTAGTCCATTTGAAGCCAATGCTCTAGCCGGTAGTTCACATCAGGGAGGTAATCAATACCGTCCTCAAAATGAACCACACTACCGTGCTAACACTAATCAGGCACCACCCGGTTTTAACCAGAATCATAACATGCAAAACCGGAATCAGAACCAACCCAGAATGAACCAAGGTTATCAAAACCAAGGTAATTTCTATCCTGCACCAAATCAAGGTTTCCAACATCAAGGGAACCTTAATCAAAACAATTTCAATCGAGGGAATCAATTTCATGGGAATATGAATCCTAATCAAGGGAATTTTGGCTATAATCAAAACATACGGCCTCAAATTATCCCTCTAGCTCCTCCCGCCATTGTTCCTCCAGGACCATCATCTGATGAGTTACTGAAGCAATTCATGAAATCCCAAGATGAAATGAACAGGTTGTTGGTCAGTCAGATCGCTGATCTTAAGAAGTCTTTAAATGATCAACCCTCGGGCTCAGGAAAACTTCCGAGCAACACGATCGCTAACCCGAGGGGCGATGCAAAGGCGATCACAACACTTAACGAAGTCATTGAGTAGTCTACTACCAGGACCTCCTTGTTACCGCCCTCCTCGATCTCCCTATTAAACTCCGGCATACAAAACTAATATCGGTTTTAAGGGAACTAATCCTAAGTATAAGGGTACTTTAACTAAGGGAGCTAACTTTAACAAAACTAATTCCAAGGGAACTACAACCTTTGGAACTAAACCACGTCCTATCTTTAATGGAACCAAAACTATTGGAACCAAGTAAGACCCAACCAAGACTAAGGCCAAAACGTACAATACTAAGACCAATTTTGGCCCACCACGGACTAATCACAATCGTGCCATCACACCAAGTAAAACTCCTGCCATAACTAATGGAGGGACTACACTTGATGGCCGATCTCGTAACCGAAGTTTACCTGATGGTAGCCACCGTCATGTTAACATCATACGTACTCCTGGTGGTGTTCATTGTGTTGAGAGCTGAAAGAAGTGAAGTAGTACACAACCACAGACTCACTTCCAGTGAAAGAAGACCAATCGTTCTTGGTTTCGGACTTGTTATAGACACTCAAACAGTTAGAATCGTAGCCACGATCTACATGA